>APFE030276394.1:0-31929 GCA_000404065.3 Pinus taeda | reverse complement strand
GCTCAAAAGCTGACGATAAGGCATTCACAATGGTTATTTACCGGTTCATTTTTTAATGAGCTTAAACTCTGGGGGAAATATTTTCTCATTCCTTATGTTTATTTTTTAGCGAGATTGAATTCCGCGTTAAAATTTCTCGTGATAATGGTCATTGATTCCTTGATTCACCATTAGCATTTTTTTCTTTCAAAGATTGTACTACCTGTTCAATTACAAAGATTGTACTACATGTTCAATTACTTCATCAAACCGATTAGAAATGAAAACATATGCTTGATAAATGAGTTAAGAACAGTAATATCTTACTTGAATTACGTGAATGATAATTTAAAAGTGACTTTTACCTCTCATTTTACCATTTCATTTGAACTTGGTTTGTTGGAGCTCTGGAGGTGCTTTTTCCCCCTAATTTTCACTAGATGATTCCGGGAGATTCTGTGGACGATTCTTGACGCCGTCTAGACCAGGTAGGAGCTAAACTTGTGCTCTTCAATTGTGTTCTTTTCTTTTTGAATTTTGAGCCTATTTCCTTACTTTGTTGAGCCTCTGGGGTTTGAACAACTTGCCTTGGCTCCATCGCACCCTTCCTTAATCGAAAGGTACGATGCATATTGGCCTTCTCACTGACTAGTTAGTATGCATTGCTCCCAGTACACTTGATGGGGTGCGATGGGTGCAAGGAGGAAGCTTTTTGCCCAGCTTTCTCATAGATTTTTGCCTGTTTTTTGCCAAACGAAGATCCTGACTCTTCTCTTCTTTGTTTTTCAGAGATTCATCAGAGAAAAATGGTTGTTACATGGCGAGAACGCGAGCATGAAGAAGATGACACAGTTGCTTTACATGATCTGGGAAATGTAGTTGCATTGTGGAACTGTGGCTTGTTGAAGTTTTTTTTGCATCTCTAGCATGAGGCAACAAATCAACTTGTTGCAATATTTCCTTAATGCCTAGGATCCTACCAACTAGGTGTTCCAAATTAGGGGAAAATCGATCCCCTTGACTGTCATGGACATCTATTTTTTGACCAATTTATCGAGGCATGGTGCCCCTCTCTCATTATCGGGTTCTGCCCTTGGGGGTGAGTCCATGATGGAGTATATTCGTCGGCACTACAGAGAGGGATCTCAGCTAAGTACGGACGAGAAGATCAATATCCGAGATGTCACTAACCGGCCCTTGAGGACCATTCTGTTCACATGTCCTAGACTGGATCGTAGTTCTACTCTTCACATAGCTAAAAGGTCTTACATGTAGTATGCTTTGGAATGCCTTGAACCGAAGGTGTTCAACTGGTGTGATGTAGTACTCTCTGTGATGAAAGAAAAATTGACCAAGGTGAAAAGCAGAAGATCCAAGAATTTCGGCTATGGTTCTATTTTGAACGCTTTCGCTTTGGAGAGGATCCCACTGATGCAGCTGCAGTACATCTCACTTGGCCTACCTCCACCGACTGAACCACGGATGTAGAGATGGGTTGATCTCATGTCTCGACATGCTGGCCAGCCTCAGATTTCCTTTTCTTATACTTTCTTTGAGTGGTTCGATCATCAAGAGATGGTTTACACCAAGTTTCCATATGCTGGCATGGATTTCTGTAGTGACCCAAATTTAGTGCTGCCGGCCGGCGAGCAGTGGGGTGCTATGGGTAAATCTTCTAACCATATCTCTATTTATTGTTCTTTATAATGTTCTTATGCTTTCTTTTATCATGACTAATCAAAACTCATGTGCTCATGTCGATATTGGACCAGTTTGACCGCCAGTATGCTGCAAAGACCCAGCGGCCGCTCCAGAAGGAGAGGCTATGGGGAGTGCCATCATTCGTGACCTTGACATGGTCAAGACTCTTTTAGCACTACAGGACCAGATTGAGGGTCTCACACTTGGTATCCCATATGTGAGGACCGACGAGCTACCTCTGCGGTTGCAGCGACATACTACTAGCATGCCGAGTCGATGGACTAGGCTTTTACGCGTGATCGCAAGGGCGGTGACTTGTTATCACCATCATCATTAGACTAGGGTGCCCCCTAGCATTTCGATTTTTGGGTCATTTGACCAATTTTGTCTTGGTTACAAAACATTATGTATAAACTATAAACAGTTATGTACATATTTTTTATTTTCGGAGCTTTATTTTAGTTAAGTTACATGATTCTGCTGCATATATTGATGTGATGCTTCTCTTTTATAAATGTCGCAAATGTCTATCTAACACATAATTTGCCAATGAGTCTCTCAATGTTTTTAAACTTCTGGAAATATGTTGATATTGAATGAAATCGAACTGTCTTTCCAAAATCTTGACTCTTAGGAACATGCGATAGATAGCTAGATTTCGTACATAATAGATGCCAGTGAGTTGTAGAATGACGAGCTGTGAGTTTAGCCTGACGACAAGTCGGCATATGCCATGTATGATGGCATCAGAGAGGAGTTCTATCAACGCATTGTATTCAGCGATATTGTTCGTTGACTGACCAATACATACCCCTCTGAAGCTTACTAACTTGTCATTGGGATCAAAAATGGCCGATGCTGCAAAAGATAGGTTCCACGAACTATCTCCATCGGCATATCCAAAAAATGATTCCAATAGGTTCGACATCTGCAACGAATGAAAAAAAGTGGATTACCTAACCAAAATAATTACTCTTAGCGAAAACAAAAATGTAACAAAAGCATGAGGATTACTACGTGGAATTAAGCATAGTAACATTTGAGGTACAACCCGTTGCGGGGTTGTGCCAGTGGAATCCCGTCATAGTCCATCAACTCGTAGGCTCCTTTTGCTAATACATGCTTAACAATATAAGGACCCATCCATAATGATTTGAATTTCCCTGCTCCCAACTTATCGGATTCCTGGTCGTAAAGTAAGACCAGGTCACCTTCTGAGAAGACGTGAGGCCTGACATGTTTGTCGAACTGCGCTTTGACTCGTTTCTTATGAGCTTCGTTAGCTGAAGCTACATCGCGACATGTTTCATCCAATTGGATTAGTTCCAAGAAACGAGCCTCTTCTTCTGAGGTTCCGAGGAGAAGGTTGACTACGAGTTTGAGGGACAAGATTTCACATTGAACTGGTAAGATTGCTTCCAGACTGTACACAAGTTGAAAAGGTGTAAACCCGGTTGCATTTCTCACTGATGTCTGGTATGTCCACAAGGCTGAGTATAGGATTAGGTGCCAACTCTGTTTATGGACTCCGATCATCCTTTGCAACATGCGCTTCAGGACCTTGTCGATTGCCTCAACTTGTCCGTTAGCTTATGGATAGTACGGAGTAGAGCTGTCATGGGATAGTCCTAATTTGGCAGCCAACTCAACCATCATGTGATTGCGAAAATGCAATCCATGATTTGTGACTATGGCCTGTGGAACACCGAATCTGGAGACTATGTGATTAAAAAAGAAAAGGGAAGTCGTTTTGCCGTTGTTGTTTAATGTAGGCATCACCTCAGCCCATTTGGTAAAATAGTCTACCGCGACTATGATATACCCATGCCCCCCGGCCGAGGTGGGGTTACATGTCATGAAACCTATGCCCCATTTGGCGAATGGCCCAAAAGCAACTATTGGTTGCAGCAGTGTGAGTGGTCTTCTGGTTTTGCTATCGAAAATTTGGCAAGCATGGCAGCTTATAACTGCAGTTATGCAATCTTTGAACATTGTTGGCCAGAAGTATCCTGCTCGCAAAAATTTTTGTGTCGTAGCATAACCAGATTGATGCCCCCCACCTGCACCTGAATGACAATCATTCAGGACTTTTTCGGCCTCCTCATGGGTGAGGCACCTCTGCAAAACTATATCGATACCACGACAGTAAAGGGTATCACCGACGATCACGTAGTATTTCGCTTGGTATCGAATCCATCGTTGTTCGGAGCGTGAGGTGTTAGACCTATATATTTGTGTCTGGAGATAGATGATTATATCTCTGTACCACGGATCGCTTGAAGATATCAGAAACAAATTTTCGTCCACGATTGCTTCTTCGGATGTTGCATCGTTGGATGATGATGGGAGATCACATAATAACTCCACGAATACCAGGGATTTCTTTGATTTGGATTTTTTGAATTCCAGATCAAACTCTTGTAGAATTGCTATCCATTTTGAATATTTGTCCCCCAGCAACTGTTGTGAGAATATATAAGTCATGGGGTTGCAATCTGATAAAATGGTAGTTTTTCTGAAGAGGACATAGTGTTGAAATCTCTGTATCGCTTGAACAGCTACTAGGGCTAGCTTTTCAATGTAGGAGTATTTCATTTCCGTATCATTTAAGTTTCGACTTAAATTATATATAGGATGTTCAATTCCGTTATCCTCTCAAATTAAAACCATTGTTATGGTCGTACCCACTGCAGCTAGATACAGGTTAAAGTCTTTTTGATAATCAGGAGCATACATTAATAACGCTTTTATTAGAGATTGCTTTAAATCATCAAAGGAAGCTTGCGCGACTTGATCCAAAATGAAGGGTACTTCATTTTTCAATAGATGAGTATAAACTTTAGCTAGTTCAGTGTAATTTGGAATGAACCTCCTAAGGAAGTTTGCTTTCCCTTGGAGTTTCTGAATATGAAGCAAGTTTGAAGGTGGAGGCAAATCAATGATTGCTTGAACCTTACATGGGTCGAGACGAATCCCATCCTTTGAGACCACGAAGCCAAGTAAACAACCATAACTAACACAAAACACGCATTTGTGCGGGTTGAGTCGTATCTTGTAGTGTCGGCAACGTAGAAATATCGCTCTCAAATGCTGCAGATGATCGGTCCACTTTCACGAATGAGCTGGAAGATCGTCGAGATATGGTTGAACGATGTTTTTGATGTCATGGAAAGCATAGTTCATTGCTCTCTGAAAAGTTGCCCCTGCGTTCTTTAAACCAAAGGGTAGACTGCGATATGCGAACATCCCCCACGGACAAATGAATGCAGTCTTTGACTGGTCCTGTGGGTGGATATTTATTTGATTATACCCAGAAAATCCATCCATAAATGAAAAGATTTCACATCTGGTGCATTCGTCAATTATCTGGTCAATAAAGGGTGTAGGGTAGTTGTCTTTCGGACAAGCTTGATTTACATCCCTATAATTGACGCACACTCTAATCGTTCCTTGTTTCTTCATTTCAGGAACAATATTCGATACCCAATCGGTCAGAGGAACTGGGTAAATAAAACCAGCATGGAGGAGTTTTTCAACTTCCGCCTTGATGGCAACGGCTTTCTTGGGGTGCACCTGCCGTAGCCATTGTCGTACCGGTTTGACCTCTGGATACATCTTAATTTCATGTTCAACAATGCTCGAGTCAATACTTGGCATTTCATCATATGACCAAGCAAAGACATATCTAAACTCGCGAAAGAGAGCGCTATATATTTCTAGTTCTGAAGAAGAACAAGATTTGCCGACATGAATATTCTCTACAGCATCTATTTTGGTTGACTTATTTATGGAAGTAGTCTCTTCAATATTGGATAGGTTTCTCTCAGAATCCACTGTATTTACAGTATTCGTCAGAAAGTCAGATACTGAAGGATGGTCTAGGTTGCTAGAATTATCTTCTTTCCAGTTTAAAAGATGGGAATGATGGTGGTAATCTTCCCATGGTGCCCCATCAATCATCATCGATTGAATGATTCCTTCATCTGTAGAGTGTACTTTCGACCAAGGATCTGAAGGGGTGCCATATTCCTTAGACCTATCTATCCAAACGCTTGATGAGCATTGATACGGGTTTGCCTCCCATGCTGAAAACATTGATTGCTATAATCTTTCCAGTGGGATTAGAGGCAATACCCGTAGATGATCCATTTTAACATCATTTTTTGACATCTTTTGAATGGAAGATATCATATTGCAGGTTCTTATGTTAGCCACTTCCACCAAATTGGTTGGAGGCAGTAGGGAAAAAGTTCCCATTAATGTGGGGTCTTTTAGTAGGCCTACTTCGATATTGTGAAGCGCGCTAGGGCTTCCATGGATCATCGGAATGCTTCCCGTAACTTGCGAACTATTGGGGAGAAAAGTTTTTTGGTCGATGATTGTAATTCCTCCTTTGGAAGGAAATGCAATTTTCCTAAAGTAGGTCGACACAACGGCTGCCATGGCATATATCCAGGGTCTTCCAAGTAGGATGTTGTAATTGAGGTTTCCATCGATGACTTCAACATCGATTTCTACTATTTTTCCCCCCAGTTCGATTAGCAAGTTACTTAATATCCCATACGGGGTGTATGTTCATCCATCAAATGCTTTTAATGTCGTCGACGATCGCGACAAGGATGGAGACCCTAGAGTTTTCCAGCAACTCATCGACATGATACATGTGGATGCCCCCTTGTCAATAATTGTTCTATGAATAGTTTTGTTGAGGGCTTTCACTTGAATTAGGAAAGCTAGTTGAGCTGGTAACTGAGGGTTGTATCCTTTGTGATTAAAAGATACAAGATTGGAATCCGTTGGGTCAATCCCACCTATTGCTGATAATAAAGCCTGCTTTTGGGAGGGGAAATTTTGCAGTACCTCAAGAGTCGACATCGCAGAGGCCGATTAGGCTAAATCCTCCACTCTATTATAGTGTTGTGCTGCTCTGGAATGAGGATTAAATGTCGATTTGTGTACTACTCCCTTTGGCAGTTTTATCGTTAATTCAGGAATGATGGGTGACACAACTTCGGTCGAAGTTGTTGTTGAACTACTAGGCTGGTCATTATCCTTGTTGTTCAACATCTATGGATTCCCGTAGTCTTTACTCCTTGTTGATATCAGAGCATCATTCAGTTTCTTTGACACTGACAACATTAGCACTTGGGATGGGGAAGCATTTTCGCTAGCAACCAGATTTGTTCCTAGGTTTGGAAATGGATAAATCAATACAGCCGAGGTTTTCGAACTTTTGAAGAATTTTCTAAGTTCATCTCTAGTCCAGTGATCCTCGTCACATATATTGCATGGAAATTTTGGTTTCTTATCCCCAGAAGGGTTTGCAGAAGATTTTTTAGGAGATGAGGCCCCCCTGGTTCTTCTTCTTCCCTTGTTTTTTCTTGTTGCCTCCTGGTTGCTTGGGTTCTTTGCCTTTGTCTGTCGACGCAGCATTTACTTCCGAGGCTAGAAGTTCCTCATTTGTGTTTTGACTCGAAACCGTGTGGGCCTTTTTCAATGTAGCCTTTATGGTTTTAGTGATTGTCATACCTATCACGCCATCGCCGCCATGAGAGTCTTTGTTTGATTTAGGAGGTGAAGGAACGGAAAATTCCAGTTTAGGAGCATTAGGGATTTTATGTAGAGTGTGCCAGACTAAGTATAAATCAATTCTAGATATTGTGCACGAGAAATAACTTGCTCTTCAATGACGACTCCTCCCTTTGCCACATCTTCTATAATAGTAGGTAACAGTGACTTAATAAACCATTCAGCCAATAGCTGATCAGGAACATACGTTTTTACCATTCTACGACGACATTGCCATTCATGAATATGATTAGATATGTGAGTGGCCGTCGTTTGTTTGAAATTGGTAAGTAGCTCAGTTCTTGTTTCGTACCTTATGGGTAACTGAAAATGGGTTAAAAAGGTTGTGGCTAGGGTACTGAAGTTATCAAACAAAGCTCTAGCCAATTCGATATACCACTTTTCTCCCGGACCAGTTAGCATTCACTGAAAGAGGCAAAGCCTGATCAAATCATCATTGAGAGTGTTTGATGAACACCATAGATGAAAGGTCATCACATGATTCGATGGGTCTTCACCCGGATTTCCATTAAAATTAGGAATATCAGATAGAAGTTTATGCGGAATCACCGGCCACCAAGGGGCATAGGCAATTGGATCGTTTGTTAGTCGATTTAACTCTAAAGTTGCCACAAAAAGAAACTGTTGATTCAGGCTTGGTTGAGCATACCCAGGATAAGATGGAATTGTTTGAGCAGTTGGTCTTTGCATACCAGCATAATGCATTTGATGTTGGTAACTTTGGTAAGGTTGATGGGCATAACCATTATGATATGGTTGATACGGTTTCCCATTACTTGCAAAGACTTGTTGCTCATATCCTTGGTAAGCTTGCTAGAATTGCGGTTGTTGGTATTACACCAGCCATGGTTGTGAAGTCATCGGCTATTGCCCAGTACTGACTATTTGACCAAGATGGGGGGTGGTGATCCCCACTTGAACCTGTGTCATTCGACTAGTTGGTGATTGCGGTTGTGTCGTAGGTACAAGAGATTGTTGCATTATAACCTGTGAAACTTGAGGTTGGCATACAATTGGCAACGCTTGTACTTCTGATACTGCCACAATAGCCGGCGTAGTGGAGATGTTTCTCATAGGTAAACTTTGTTGCATTGAGCATAAAACTCTTGGTTGTTGAGGGAGGATTGGCACCCAATCGCTAGTTGTAATTCCAGCATAATCTAAATTTTGTTGTGAACTCTCGCATGGTTGACCTTCCGAAGAAGGCAATGAAATGACCCTCCATACGATAGTAATCCAGTACTCATAGGAATGATTTGCCTTTGGGGACCGGTTTGCCAAAATTGACACTGAGAAGGATCAATTTGTCGAGACTCAACGTAAGAGATTCCTTATACAATTCTGGACGAACAAACGGGAATAGTCCATACTGTCGAAACAGCCCTTGGATGGATTCCATCTAGCGATCGAGAGCTAGTTTGGACAGATGGCATGCCGGCGAACATTGTCGGAGTAGCAGCAGGAATTTCTGTTCCTGCTGTGTTGGGTGACATAGTCCTTGATGTCGATGGTTGTTCAGACATATTAAGACTATCCAAAAGATTCCTTAGCAATTCTTTAGGAACTTCCGATGTCGGTAGAATATCTTTTGATGAAGAAGTACACAGGGTGATCCCAGCTCCAAATTGCGTTGGAGTGTTAGATGGAGGATCTACCACAATATCTTATATGGAAATCAATCCAGGAGGAAGAGGCAGACCGTCAGGTCCATAAAATATTTATGGTGCCAAAGAAGATATAAGTTTGGTAGCAACAGATGTTTGGGGAGTAACACCTTCCGAATCGGTTGTAGATGGAGCCGGTTCAGGAATAGAAGTGTTTACCGTCACACTAGGATCAATTGTAATGTCCTTTTGTTGCTACAGAATTTCTTTTGTAGAGGCAGGGATACCAAAAATGTTCGGAGTAACTAGAGTCTCTGAGGATGTCAGAGTGCTTGCTCCAACCAACCTAGGGGACTTTGATCCAGTCAAACGAGATTGCTTTGTCCGAAATGGTTTTGCTTCTGGAGTCAACGACGGTTGACTCGTAAATCTCCTCGAACGACGGGGTTTTGATTGACTTTCTTCCACGATTGCAGACTACTTGATCAACTCATAATAAAAGGGGAAATTTTTTTCGAATTAAATGAGTTTTAGACGCTTTGACACAACTTATTTTTTCAATTTTTAAGAGTCGAGAAAAAACAAAAGATGACTCTAGTCGCCTTTGATTTTTAATGAGCGTGAAGTGACAAGTGCTTAGATGGACCTTTTCTTTTAAGGAGTCTGAAAAGGAGCAAAATAGACTTCTCTAGAAATCTAGGTAGAGGGGATTACCAAACCAATCACAAAAATACAGAATACTTTTTACGGTACGATAGTCAATCTTCCTGAATTTTGTGTTCAGTGCGTTGCGATCAATAGGGCAGAAGACATGGCTTCCTAAGGATAAAGGATGTAGCCTATTGTGGTCTCCCAATATATACTCGACGAGATGTGGGAGCACAATTCTGTACTGGCACTTGCCGTCTCAGAATGGAGCAATCACCCAACCAACAATGAAAACAACAGTTACCAGGTTTTACGACGCCGGAATACGTCTCTATCCTAGACCTCTAGATGTTATGCATTAGGTTCCAAAGAATTTTTAGATTCATTAAATTTATTTTATAATTGATCTTGTTTAAAAAATTTCCTTTTAGGTTCACCGCGTGATGTGTATACCATTCCTAAAATGCAGTCTAAGATGATAAACAGTTGTTTAATCTTCTTTTGGCAATGGAAATCCTAGCTACTAAGGAAAGAAAGTTAAGAGTCTTTCAACAAAGAGCACAAATCACACACTAAATGCACTATCCTAAATCAAACCAAGCAGTCCAAATGCAAATGCACATGCATTTATTTGTTTTCAACCTT
The DNA here is from genome assembly GCA_000404065.3 of Pinus taeda. NCBI lineage: Eukaryota > Viridiplantae > Streptophyta > Pinopsida > Pinales > Pinaceae > Pinus > Pinus taeda. The sequence goes on along the minus strand of APFE030276394.1, from coordinate 21,763 downwards.
CTTAATGTATGAATGACGATAAGAAACTAAGTGCAAATCTGAATTATTTTCAAAGTGACAATACTAAAAAAATTTCTTTTCAAAATGAAGTGAAGGTAAGGGAGACACTTTGCGATTTCGAAATGAAAATTGCTTTTCGACACTTTAAAAACTACTAATTCAAATCATATACAAGAGAAACAGTATAATCAACTATCAAGAATAATGGGATTCTCTTCTATAACTCAAAACAACAGCTACGACACTTTCAGATTTAGAAACGACAGTTCAACTATGCTACTTCTTTGCAAAAGAGAACTGAAAATGGCACACAATACATAAAAACACTTACAGTTCTTTGCACAATAGAGGCGGAATGATGTAAGAGAAGGGGGTTTTCATAGAGATACACTGACCACAGACAGAAAATCTCCTGAATAGAACTGAAAATAGTGAGGAAAAAACCAAAGCCCGAAGATAAAGTTAACCTTCCCTGACCATCGCACCTCTCACACAGGGAATTCAGTATGCAGCACACCTACTGCACATGGGAAGTGCGATGCATACAGACTGCCTTGAAGGCAGGGTGCGATGGTACCATTGCGAGACTTTTAAATAGTTTTTGCTCACAATTTGCAATTTAGTTCAGGGATTTAGGCCGAGTAAGTGATGTTCAGTAAATGTAAATCACAGGGGTTGATCTAAGGAGGTTACTAGAGCCACCGCTTAGGGCAATTAGAACGTTTACAGATCGATTGTTTAATTCATAAACAAAACCCAAAGATAGACTGAAGCAGCATTGATCTACTTTGCATTTGTATAACAAATGCGGTTCGAAGGCTAGCTGGCTTGACTTCAGGCTCCATCTGTAAGTTTATAAAATAAACAAAGATAGACTAACAAACAATCTATTCGTTCCCCAGCAGAGTCGCCATTTTGTTACCAGGAATAGTGTCCACTCGGAGCTACTATTCCCACTAACACTGGTAGCTATCTTAGAAACAAACAAGTAAAGTCTACTTTCGCTTTCCTTTATGAAAATAGATAAGAGTGGAACAAATGAAACCAACCTTAGTCTTGCACTTGGTTCCTTATTTGATTCCTCTCCTTCCTGATAGATCTTTGCCACTTCTTCTTCATCTGACCAGCTTCAAAGAGCACCTATGGAATCAAAGCAACATACAACTATCGAAGAACAGAGATCTATATTCATAAATAACATAGGACCAGATATGTGTTAACCATACAAATGCATATATAATCAAACATACAATAATATGGAGGAAAACTTGAATATCTTTATTAATATCAAGAAAATCAAGAGGATTACAACCAATAGTTCTAACCCAGCATCATCCTCCAGCAAGAAATCCATTCTTCACCTCAAGTAAAGCTTAGATCACCCAACGCTATGAAGTTACACCAGAAAACCAACAACACTTCTCTACAAGATACAAGATTCCAGCCTCTGGATCTCCGTGATGAGGGATCCATATATAGATGATTGCAGGGAGGTGAGTCATCTTCTGGGGTTTTTATTAGTGTCCTCTCTCTGATAGTTATTGATTCCACTTGGAGACTGATAATCTCATACTCATCCCTAGTCGATAACAGAGAGGCAAGTGTTAGAGGGGAAGCTTCTGGAAGATTCCATGATCTTCCACCTCGCAAACTGTCCCTGCCATTTGTCCATTCCCGACCATCGCACCCTATAGAGGGGCCATTCAGTATGAATTGCACCCTTTACACTGGGAATGTGATATGCATCGCACCCTCTACACTGGGTATTCAGTATGGTCCATTTTTTACCATTTCTGAGCAGTTTTTAGTGGAGAACTTCTGGGAGATGATGTAATCAGCTGACCTTGTTCATTTAGGTAGTGAAACAACACTTTTAGGGACTTAGGAGCCCTCAGTTTATGGACATTTATTATTGTGGTTGCAGTGCCCAAAAATTTCTATAACAATAATGATCATGTTTCAATAACTTCATGGAATGTCATAGGGAAGTGCAAGAGGCATGACAAAATACTATGTAATAAATGCCCCCTAAATAATGAAGGCAAAATGAGGAGCGATGGTTGAGATGCTTTACAACTTTTGGCAAGGACGAGGACATGCACTATCAAGGGACCTCCAAATCAAAGATGCATATGCATATAAATATCTGAGATCAAGACATGAATCCATGGGATGAATGCAGACATCCGATGAAGACTATATGGAAATATTTCTGGTATGGGCACAACCATACAGATAACAAGGATCATTATAAATATTAAGTCTAGCGGTATGGTCACAACCATCCGTATAGTAGAAACATGTGTACAATCATGAGTGACATATAACTCCATGCAGCCTGAGTCATAATAGACAAGACTCAGGGTCTTGCAGTCCATCCTAACCCGATCAATGTACGAATTCGAACATGTGAATAAAAGTGTTGAAGTCGAACATGCTAGAAAACCACCTGATTACCGACCAATGATGTGGACTGCTAATAGGTACGAGAGTAACCACCAATAATGATAATGGATCTTAAGGTACAATAATACAATCCATGAAAGTGATAATGAAGTTGAGGTCGAACACTCATGGAATCACCCAATCGAAAGCCAATAATGAAGGCATGTCGTCAGATGTGAAGAACTGGCAATTAAAGCATGCCAGCTCTAAGGTACTGAAAGGGAGTTCCTAAGTCATCTTCCTAGATAATGAGCTGAAGTCGATAGGAAGTGACATGTCGAAGAAGGGTAATGATGCATCCCCCATCATTGACATGAAACAAGGAATAAAGTGGAATGATATTTAGGACCGTATCAAGGACTCAAACAATGTGTAGGTAAATAATTTCATTTTGGACTTCTCTTGAACATATTGGCAACACGACTCCGAAGTGTGGCAACATCTGACTCAACATGGGACTAAAGGTCATTGTGACAATGTGGAATAGTCAAATGAGAGGCAAAATGGATCACACAAACCTGGGAGGATGAGTGACTGAGTGAGGATATCCCAAACCCGACATGAGAGCAAACAAGTGTCATGTTCAAGAGCGACAAACTGCCTATACAAAGGATGTCTCATATTCATTTTCCCCCACTATTTCTAGCCAGTATCCAAATTATTTTTATCACAAGCTTGAAGGGGATAACATATGCTTGTTATGTAAGTTTATTCTTTGAATGAATCCATCCTAGTAAGTTTTACGAGGCCTAGGAAGGAGAAGCTCGGTCTCGTCATGGTGACGAGTCTTTCATCGTAAAGTTTTAACAAGTTCGACGTAAGAATAACTCAGTATATTTTTCATGTTTAGAGAGTTTGTAAAAGAAATGAAAAAGAAAACTCCATTATGTCCACTTTCATAATTTGTCCCTTGAACCCGAAAAGGTAGAAAACAATATCTGAGGGAACCTCTTGACCATGTAGACCAAGGTGTACCTTTTTTGTAAATAGTCAATCTCAGCCTAAAAAAGGGGTAAACATATAATGAGATGACGTCGATTCATTTACTTTAACAAGTTAAAAATGACAAGTACTAGGAAATCTTTTGAATTTTTTAGAGTAAAAAAAGAGTTGAAAGATGGCTCGACGGGGTTCCTTCTTTGTTTATTTAATGAGTCCGAAAAAGAGATAAAATAATCGATCAATAATAATCATTGTTCACATTGAAGGCACCTATAACTGCACAAGAAACACACCCATCACCGATATCGAGAGAAAAAAATATTATGAAAATGTTTGATAAAATGACTTTCAAAACTTATAAATAGGTAAAAGTAATTTCATTTTGTACCATTTTACCAAACTGAGCTCTGAAAGTGCTTTTGTGCCCTAATTTTCTTCATTTTATGGTGGCTGTTGTAGGAGATCTAGGGTACCATTTCACGATCTATTTAGAATAGGTAAGAGCCTCATCCCTACTCTTGCATTTCATTACTCTTTTTATCCAATTTAAATGGTAAATTTTAGGCTAGAATGGAGGATTTTAAAATTTTAGGTCTTCGGCGACCATCGCGGGTATGGTCATCGAAGCCACGATGGTCATGCCTGAGGCTAAAGGCTTGCATGATGCCATCACACTATTTATAAAAATAGGGGCAATGGCACTGAGAGAAATGTTTTGAAATTAAAAACTCTCTTTTAAGCAAAAAAAGTTGATTTTTATCCCTATAAAAAGCATTAATATGTGTTTAAATGTTGTTTTGCAAGAGAATATGGTCTTGGAGTGGAAATAAAGAGGCCATGAGGTCAAAAATTTCCAAGCATCTCAAGATCCCGCATTCATAAATGCTTTGAGGGATTGTGGACTGTTCAAATTATTTAGGACGACAGGGTTGAGGACTCATATGGAGTTGCTACCCTATCTGATCAGCCTTTGGGATGTAGGTTGAGATATCTTCATCATAAAAGGGCAAGCACTAGAACTTGAGGAGACGAGCATATATTTCATCACGGGATTATCCTGTCGAGGAGAAGTGGTTCAACTCTTTGGATCTCGCTAAGGAGGTAAGAGTACCAAGAGTTTATTCCAAAGATATTGTCCTGGTGTCGAGATAACCCATGGAGGTAAGGTGAAGATAGGAACAATCACCAACAACCTTGTGATGAGAAAAATTTTGTTCACCATGATGCGTGTATCCAGCACACAAGCTTTGCATGAGGCTTCAAAGTCTTAGTTCCAGTATGCTATCACATGTTTGATGGCAACCATTGTTAACTGGCATGGAGGCCTTTTGGCCAATATGAAGTGACAAGTGACCAAGGGTAAGCATAGACACCTGAAGCAATTCAGCTTCGGTTCTATACTAGTGACCCTCTCTTTGGAGTGAGTGCCTCCCTTTTGGTATCAGTGGGCAAAAGTACCACATCCTGCCCCTCAATATTTGAGACTTGTGAGATAGAGCTAGCTCATGCCTCGAGGAGGCATGGGTTAGCATATGCATTATCCACCATATTTATTCATTTGGCTTCAACACCAACTACTCATGGTAGATGACTACTCTTATGCTGACGTAGATTTTAGGTAGGATCTAGATCTACCTCTACCACCAGGCGAACAGTGGACCGATGTAGGTAAAAACTTTTTTTTTTGGAATTTTTCAAGTTTTATGATTTTTATGAAAGTGTAAGCTGAGACTCAACTTATGATCAATGTGCATATGTGGGACAAGAGAGACCACCAGGGATGTCGCCAATAGCACAGTGAGCTACCCATCTGATAGTGGGTGCAGACTACAAGGAAGGGGCTAAACCCTTAGCTCAGATGGAGCATAATATAGAGGCAATCCCTCGAGGTGTTCCAGATTATGCCACTATTGGTGATGTTTCACTGCATTGGTAGAGTCATATTGTGGGGGTCTCTGCAAGATTGCATCGGCTGCTAAGCCAAGTGATCAGGGCAGTCTCGTGCTATCATGAGCACCGTGCAGTTTGATACTTTATCTAGTCTTTTACACATTTTGTAGGCTTTGAAATCCAAATGTCTCAGAACACTCTATTTTTTGAAATTTTGATGTAAACACTCTGGAAGAAGCAAAATATATATATATATAGAGAGAGAGAGAGAGAGAGATATATGCATGCATGTTTTATTTCTACTTATGTGTTCATAACATGATTCAGTTTTACAAATGACACAAATGTCTATGAAGAACAAACTTTGCTAATGCATCGGTTAATGTATTTAAATTAGGTGGAATATGTTGATATGTAATGTAATCAAAATTTCTTTCCAACAATCTAACATGTAGATACATACAAAATATTTATGGATTTCTGACTAAGTAATGATTGTTTAATTGTAACACAATGAGCTGCGAATCCAACTTGACAACTAAATCCCTAATGCCAAGAGCAACTGCTTCAGACAAGAGTTCAATAACTGTACTATATTCAGCAATATTATTGGTTGTTCGACCAAGGCAGATACCTTGTAAGTTAATTAGCTCACCATAAGGTTCATATAGTACCCATGCTGCGGAAGAGACGTTTTGTGTGCTACGGCAAGCACCGTCAGCAAAACCAATGTAATGACCTGAAGACATCTGAAAACTGAGTGGAACACAGGATAAGCAAAAAATATTTCTGTGAAGCAAACAAACACACCAAAAATAAAAATCACACACTAATGAATTAACACACCAATGTACAAAAATTATTACACGAATTTCAAGCATAATACTTTTTGAGATACAATCCATTACAGGGTTGTGCCAATGCATTTCCCTCATTATCGCATAGCTCATAGGCACCTTTCTGTAAAACACATTTGATAATGTAGGGCCATTCCACATGGGTTCAAACTTGCCTACCCCCAATTTATCATTGGCTTGATCGTAAAGAAGGACCAAGTCACCTTCAGCAAAAGTGCAAGAAGAAACGGTTTGGTCAAAATGAGCTTTGACTCACTTCTTTTGAGCTTCGATGACCATCGCAGCAATGTGATGAGTCTCATCAAGTCTCTCAAGATACATTAGTTTCTCCTCTTCAGGTGAGGTATTTGGAAGAAGTTCGATAGCTATCTTAAGTCAAGGGATTTCACATTCCATTGGAAGAGTTTCTTATAAATTGTACACTAGATGGAATGGAGTGAATCTAATGGTCATCTTAGCAGAAGTTCTGTAAGCCCAAACAACTTAGAATAGCATTAAATTCCAATCTTTTCTGTGATTCCCAATGGTATGCTAAAGCATAGTAATCAAAACCTTATTGACTACTTCAACTTGGCCATTAGCCTGTGGATAATGAGTTGAGATATCATGCCGAAGGCTGAACTGAGCAATTAGCTCTGTCGTCATGTGTTGATGAGAATGTGATCCATGGTTAGTGAAGATAGCTTGAGGGACACTAAAACATGCTATGACATGGTTAATATCATCAGTAGTAATATCATAAACATTGTATGTATGCATCACCTTGGCCCATTTCATAAAATAGTCAATGATGATGATGATAACCATGCCCCTCGGTCGAGTGAGGGCTATATGTCATGAAATCAATGCCCCATTTGGCAACTAGGTCAGTGGTAATTATTGGGTGTAGGGTTGGGGGTGGGGTGCATTGCTTGCGGATGAAAATCTAGCATTCATGGAATTTTTGGACAGCTAGAATGTAGTCTTTGAAGATATAAGGCTAGAAATAACTGGCATGGAGGATTTTTTGAGAAATGGCATATCCAAACATATGACCATCATAGGCACCAAAATGGAAATCATTTAATACTTGCTCAACCTCTTCAAGGGTGAGACATTTGTGAAGGACAGGTGTCCACATTGACCCAATACAATGTATCACCGAGAATCCAATAGGGTTGGGACTAATGCCGAATGCAGCGTCAGTCGAATCGGGACAACTCAAATCGGAAAGTTTGGGTTTGGAGATAAATGATAATGTCTCCATGCTAGGCACAAGGGTTCTAATCAGAAACATAGTTTCAATGAGTATCTTCTCAGTAAAATCAGTTGGGGTGCTTGCAGATGGAAGAGTACAGATTAACACAGCAAAGACGAGCAATTTCTTTGATCTGGTGGCAGTAAATTCCAAATCAAACTCATGTAGGATCATGGCCCATTTTGAGTATTTCCCCTTAGTAACTGGTGATTCAGTATATATATGTCATGGGGTTGCAATTAGAAATCACAGTGGTTTTCCACAAAAGGATATATTGTCGAAATATTTGGATGACATGAACTACCACAAAAGCAAGTTTCTCTACATGAGAATATCAAGACTCAGTATCAAGAAGATTCTAGCTCAGATAATAAACCATGTGCTCATTTTTGTCACTATCATCCTGAACCAACATCATAGCAATAGTGGTATTAGTTGCAACCAAATACAGGAAGTAATTACGATAGTAATCGGGGGGATGCAATAAAGGAACACTAATCAGGGCTTTCTTTAAAGCATGGAATGATTCTTGGGAAACGTCATCCCAAATAAAAGGGACCCCCTTCTTAATTAAGCGAGTAAAACCCTTGTCAAGTTCTGCATATAATTAGGGACAAATTGATAGAGAAAACTAGCTTTTCCCTGCAAGCTCTACAATTGCAGCAGTGATGTAGGGGGGGGGGGGGGGGTGTTAGATTGATTATGGCCTCAACTTTCAAATGATCAATCCTAATACCTTCACAAGACACTAAAAAACCTAAGAGATAGCCAGAATAGATGCAAGACACACACTTGTGTGGATTGAGATGAATATTGTAATCCTGACATCGTAAAAATATGGATCTTAAGTGATCTAGATGGTCACAAGGTTTAGCTGAATGAGTTAGTAATTCATTGAGGTATTGCTGAAAAATTTGTCAAATGTCATGAAATGCATAGGACATTGCTCGTTGGAAGGTAGCACGAGAATTCTTCAAACTGAAAGGAAGCTTTTTGTATTCGAAAGTACCCCAGGGACAGATAAAGGTTGTTTTATGCTGATCGGCAGGTGAATTGTTAATCTAGTTAAAGCCAAAAAAACCATCCATGAATGAAAAGATATCACTCCCAGCAAATTTTTTGATGATTTGGTTGATAAAGGGTGTAGTATAATTTTCATTAGGACACGCACGACTGATATCATAGTAATCAATATAAATGCTTATCGTGCCCTGCTTTTTTGCAATAGGGACAATAGTGGATACCTAATTCGTCAATGGAATAGGATAAATGAAACTTTATTTCAAAAGGTTCCCTACTTCTACTTTGATAGAAAAAACCTTTCGAGGGTGCACAGGGTGAATTCGTTGCCAAATAGGCTTTTTTATAGCTCCAAATCTCACTATTATGGTTTGTGATGCTGCACTCATGGCCTAGGGCAACCCCTCCTTCCAAACCTGGTCCAAAATCTAAAAAACAGTGTTTTATTCCCTGTACGCGACATTTCCCTGAGTTAAACGCGTGTATACGCGGGTTCATATATACCCAACCCGCGTATATGTATTAAAACACTTAAAAAAATATAAACTCCTTATTTTCGGGCGGAGATCGTGGGTTTTACCTGCTGATCACCTGTTAGTGCTCGTGGCCTCAACTGTTCCCAACCAATTCCTAACTAAAAAACTACTTTGGAATTGGTATAAAAAGACATCAAAGGGAAGGCCTAGAGGAGGAGAGAAGAGAGAGAAAGGTTATTATACTGAGATTTTCCACCTGATCAGGTCTGAAGACCCTTGTGCCTTCTGCCCTTCCCCCATTTGTACAGGAAACCCTTATTTCCTTGTGATTTGATGTTCATCCCTTAGTTATGGCATCTTGGAGTGAGTCTTGGAAGGAGATATGCTAGAGGTTTGAGGCGGGACGGATCCAGAAGGAGGCTGAGCTTGGAGCCTGCAGAGGTTGCTCAGGTGATATTACTCTTTTTGTACTTTCTATTTGTCTATAATAAAGAAACATGTCTTGGTTCCCGATATGCTTCTTCTTTATGTTAATGATGTTCATGTTTGAATTTCATGTATGAATGGATGTCTAAAAGTTCATAAATAACTCCTTTCTTGTATAACATAAAGATGATTTTTGTATAAATCTTTGTCCATATACTGCTGCATTCTTTGGAATTGTTGGTTTTGCAGGGCAAAGGAGCGAAAGGGACGTGAAGAAGGGTTTGGACCCTTGAGGAACTACCCGAACGTAGGACCTGAGGTACGTCCTTCTTACCTTAGATTTAGCTTTTGCTAGCATAATGGTTGTGTGTGTGCATGTTTCTTTGTTTAGACAAATTTCAGTCTGCTAGGGTTCCACCAAAAATCCCTAGGGGATAAAATCCCTCAACACCAGCTCAACTCGCTTTCCTTATTCAAGTGAAAGCATTCAACAAAATAGTTCATCGAACAATTATTGATGAGGGGGCATCTACATGTAATATGTCAATGAGTTGCTGGAAAACTTTAGGTTCATCACCCTTGTCGCAATCGTTAATGGCATTAAAAGCATTTAATGGACAAACATACACTCCATACGGGATTTTAAGTAACTTGCAAGTCGAACTAGGGGGAAAGACAGTAGAAATCGATGTTGAAGTTATCAACGGAAACCTTGATTAAAACATCCTACTGGGAAGGCCCTAGATTTATGTTATGGCTACTGTTGTGTCAACATACTTCAGAAAGATTGCATTTCCTTTCCAAGGAGGAATTACAATCGTCGACCAATAAAAATTTCTCCCCAATAGTTCACAAGTTACGAGAAGCATTCTGATGATCCACGGAAACTCTCAGTCACTTCAAAATACCAGAGTAGGCCTACTAAAAGACCCTACATTAATGGGTACTTTTGCCCTACCGCCTCCAAACAATCTGGCGGAAGTGGCCACGGTGGGAAACTACAATATGGTGTCTTCCATTCAAAAGATGTCCGAACACGATGTTAGCATGGATCATCGCCAGGTTTTGCCTCCAAGCCCAATAGAAATATTGTAGCAATCAATGTTTTCGGCATGGGAGGCAAACCCAAATCAATGCTCATTAAGCATTTGGATAGATAGGTCTAAATAATATGGTACATCTTCAGATCCTTGGTTGCATGTACATTCTACAGACGAAGGAATTGTTCAGTCAATGATGATTAATGAGGCACCATGGGAAGATTAACACCATCATTCCCATCTTCCATATTACAAAGAAGATTGTTCCAGTGACCTTGATCATCCTTCAGTTTTTTATTTCCTATCAAATACTGTAAATACGGTGGATTCCGAGCAAAACTTGTCCAATATTGGAGAGACTATCGCCATAAATATCTCGACCAAACCAGATGTTGTAGAGAATATTCATGTTGGAAAATCTTGTTCTTCTTCAGAACTGGAAGTATATTACGCTCTCTTTCATGAGTTCAAAGATGTCTTTGCATGGCCATATGAAGAAATGCCAAGCATTAACTCGAGCATAGTTGAACATAAAATCAAGATGTATCCAGATGTAAAACCAGTACGACAACGGCTTTGGCAAGTGCACCCCAAGAAAACCGCTGCGATCAAGGTAGAAGTTGAAAAACTTCTCCATACTGGTTTCATTTACCCGGTTCCTCTAACCAATTGGATATCAAATATTGTTCCTGTAATGAAAAAGCAAGGAACGATTAGAGTGTGCGTCGATTATAGGGACGTAAATCAAGCTTGTCCAAAAGACAACTACCATACATCCTTCATTGACCAGATAATTGATGAATGCGTCGGATGTGAAATATTTTCTTTATGGATGGATTTTCAGGGTATAATCAAATAAACATCTGCTCATAGGACCAGTCAAAGACTGCATTTATTTGTCCACGGGGCACATTCGCATACCGCAAGCTACCGTTTGGTTTAAAGAACGCAGGGGCAACCTTTCAGAGGGCTATGAATTATGCCTTCCATGACATCAAAAACATCATTCAACCATATCTTGACGATCTTCCAGTTCATTCATGAAAGCGGACCGATCATCTATAGCATTTGAGAGCAATATTTCTACGTTGCCGACACTACAAGATACGACTCAAACCACACAAATGTGTGTTTTGTGTTGGTTCTAGTTTTTTACTTGGATTTGTAGTCTCAAAGGACAGGATTCGTCTCGACCCGTGTAAGGTTCAGGTAATCATTGATTTTCCTCCACCTTCAAATTTGCTTCAAATTCAGAAACTCCAGGGAAAAGAAAACTTTCTAAGGAGGGTCATTCCAAATTATGCAAAACTTGCTAAAGGTTATACACGTCCCTTGAAAAAAGAAGTACCCTTCATCTTGGATTAGGTCGTGCAAGCTTCCTTTTATGTTGTATAGGAATCCCTAATAAAAGCATCATTAATGTATGATCCTGATTATCAAAAATACTTTAACCTGTATCTAGCCGCAGTAAATATGACCATTGTAATGGTTTTAGTTCAAGAAGACAATGGAATTGAACATCCTATCTATTATTTAAGTCAAAACTTAAATGATACGGAAACCAAGTACTCCTATGTTGAAAAGTTGGCTCTTGCGGCTGTTAAAGCGATACAGAGATTTCGACACTATATCCTCTTTCGAAAAACTACCATTCTATCAGATTACAACCTCATGACTTATATCTTGTCGTCACAGTTACTGGGGGGAAAATATTCCAAATGGATAGCAATTTTGCAAGAGTTTGATCTGGAATTCATAAAATCTAAATCAAAGAAAGCCCTAGTTTTTGCGCAGTTACTATGTGACTTCCCATCGTCGTCCAACAATTCAACATCCAAAGCAACAATCGTGGATGAATCTTTGTTTCTGATATCTTCAAGCGATCCATGGTATGGAGATATAATCATCTATCTCCAGACCCAAACATATAGTTCTAATACCTCCCGCTTAGAGAAATGACGTACTCGATACCAAGCAAAAGACTACATGATCATTGGTGATACGCTTTACCGTCGTGGTATCGATACAGTTCTGCAGAGGTGCCTCACCCATGAGGAGGCCGAAAAATTCCTAAATGATTGTCATTCAGGCACATGTGGGGGGCATCAATCTGGTTATGCTACGGCACAAAAGATTTTACGAGCAGGATACTTCTGGCCAACAATGTTCAAAGATTGCATAACCGCAGTCAAAAGTTGCCATGATTGTCAAATCTTCGATCGCAAAACCATAATATCACCCACACCTCTACAACCAGTAATTGTTGTTAGGCCATTCACCAAATGGGGCATAGATTTCATGACATATAACCCCACCTTGGATGGGGGGCATGGGTATATCATAGTCGCAGTTGACTATTTTACGAAATGGGCCGAGGCGATGCCTACATTAAACAACAGTGGCGAGACGATTACTCTTTTCTTTTTCAATCATGTAGTCTCCAGATTCTGTGTTCCACAAGCTATAGTCACAGATCATGGATTGCATTTCTGCAATCACATGATGGTAGAGTTGGCTACCAAATTAGGACTGTCCCACGACAGCTCTACTCCGTAAGCTAACGGGCAGGTTGAGGAATCAACAAAGTTCTGAAGCGCATGCTGCAAAGGATGATTGGAGTCCATAAATGAATTTGGCACCTAATCATGTACTCAACCTTGTGGGCATACCAGACATCGGTAAGGAATGTGGTTGAGTTTACACCCTTTTAGCTGGTGTATGGCCTGGAAGCAATCTTACTAGTTCAGTGCAAAATCTCGTCCCTCAAGCTCGCAGTCAACCTTCTCCCTAGAACTTCATAAGAAGAGGCTCGTTTCTTGGAATTAATCTAACTGGATGAAACTCGTTGTGATGTCACCTTGGCTAACGAAGCACATAAGAAATGAGTCAAGGCGGATTTTGAAAAGAATGTCAAACCCCGTGTCTTCTCAGAAGGTGAGCTGGTCTTACTTTACGACCAAGAGTCCGACAAGTTTGGAGCAGGTAAGTTCCAGTATTTATGAATGGGCCCCTATATTGTTAAGAATGTATTAGCAAAAGGAGCCTACAAGTTAGTGGATTATGATGGGATTCTGTAGAGCTACAACTAGGGTCTCCCACACCTCTAATTATCCTACATTAATAAATCAATCCGGGAACGTTTTGTTATTGAAAAGAGTAACTCAATCCGAGGCTATTCGTCCGAGTCATGCTTAGTAGTATAGCATTCAAAAAATACAAAAGTAAACAGATGCTAAACTATAACTAAATTACTCCAAAAAGATAGAATCACACAAGACAGTTTATCAGTCAAGGGTACGGAAGCGATAACCCATCCCTCTAGAAACTGATGGAAAGGAAATTAGAGCATGGACCATAGGTCTGGGAGCTAGGCAGCATCTGCTGAGGCTCACTACAGCCTTAGACCTTCTCTCACACCAAGACAACAAATGCAAGTAAATGGAACAGCAATAAATGGAATAGCAGTAAATGGAACAGCAATCAAAAGAACTAAATCCCGCGAGTCAAAACCAACTTACTCACACTTTGCTATAACATTCTTCTCTCCTCAAGCAAACTGGATGGAATATACTTTATGGAACAGCACTCATTGATGAATTATGGAACGGCAATAATCAACCATATATGCACGCCTCGCATTAATATAGTAATCTAACGATTAAGGGTAATATAACTATGTTTCTACACAGAATAACATTTACTTTCAAATTCCAATAATCGGGGTTTCGAATGAATCAAATGACAATAATATTCGCACAGACGCTCTGTAATAGAAATAGTTGGTTTGAGACTAAAAGCATACGATTCAACTCTGAAGAGATCCAATTATACAGTGCAGAGTCATTACACGGATTTTCCGAGAAAAACCATTAATGCATTGATCGTAACAGAGCATAGCATAGCATATGAAAGATACATCAGATTACCAAGTAATAAAGATAAGAAAACCACGCATAGCTCACAATATAATGATACAAAAGTAAGTGTCCTTCGGAGCCGGGCCCTTAGCTGCCAATGGTACACCGCCTTAGGTTACTCCAGACGCAAAGATGAAATAAACACCAAGTCTTTTATATTAACGGATCAACAAATGTACAGTAAACCGGGTCTCAGTGAGACTCGATGATCAAAATTTTGTCTGAAACTGAAAATTACAAAAACAGGAGTCCCCTTGCTCAACGATGTTGTTCCTTTATATAAAAGTAATGGCGGGGATATCTAGGTAACAAAGATAAGTTAAAACAGCGATCCCTCAGGATCAGAGATCCTGAGGGATTCGCCAATCTGTTAATCCTTTACTTTTCTTTCTCTCTTTCGCCGAATTGGTATCCCTCCTTCCTTTCCTGGGTTATTCAGCTTTGATTTTCTCGATCTCATTTGCATCCGGTTCCCTTCTAGAGGGACATCAGTTATTCCTCCTCTGTTTTCCGCTTTTGTAGGGCAACTCCTGGCTTCCACCTTTCCCTGCATAGAAAAACAACAATTATCAATGATTGAGCTTCCCATGTTAATTCTTACACATATTATGAAATTTTTTTATCTCTTTGAATTCATAATGCAAAAAAGGTTACAAATATTACTAAAAAGCCACTAAATTGTTTGTCAAAATCATACCTTTCAAGTGCTCCACACACCCACCTGCTTACCCTGTTTCATGCCCTCATGAAAACATTATAGTTGACATGCAAGGCAGTAAGAGAATAGGCCAGAGAGGGAACCTCGTGAGGAGGCTGACAACCATGATGAGCAACTAGATTATCAAAGAACTGATTCATTTGATCTGCAAGAATTTCATACAAGGCCTGATATCCGGGTGCAGGGTGCCAAATAATTGGAATACGAAATCAATACCCCAACCAGGATGGCCCTGCTTGCAGAATACGTTCCCCGTAAAGGTTCAATCGGCTGGCAGCCAGCTCAAAATTCTCGTATTTGAATGGTTCCCTGAGCTAGATGTTTGGGCTAGAGGTCCGGTATCAGAATTTTGCAGCATCGATGGAAAGGTCTTTAATAGTCAGAAAATATTCCAGACTATGTCGGATCAGGTCTTCGTGCATGGGTCCTAATATCTTGATGACACCCAGGGTCTTCATAAGGCTCTTATGCTCTCTCCATAGCATCACTAGGTCTCTAGGCTCGGCTCGCACCCATAAGTCTAGGCTATTCTCCTGTCTCTGAAAGGTGTTATAAGCTCTGAGCCATTTCAGCTGATTAACCCCAAATGAAATGAAGGCTTGCAATTGTATGTCACCAACAAAAGGGCCAGGATTTAAATCAGTTTCCTGGTCTAGCACGAGGTTATGCAAGTAAAATTCACACAATAATCTTTGAACCTTAATTCCATAATGCTTGCAACAATCTATAAAATCATTAACAATATTGATGTGGATAGGGGCACCTGCCCTA
Source organism: Pinus taeda (assembly GCA_000404065.3). Classification (NCBI taxonomy): domain Eukaryota; kingdom Viridiplantae; phylum Streptophyta; class Pinopsida; order Pinales; family Pinaceae; genus Pinus; species Pinus taeda. The sequence goes on along the minus strand of APFE030276394.1, from coordinate 6,024 downwards.
ATGTCTTTTATTTTTAATCGCAAATATCGTTCAAGAAAAAATAAAGCATAATTTTTAGCAGGGGCCCTACAGGTCAAAACGTCATTATACAAGGAACACATAGTGTCCATCTGCTTAATAACAATATCTAATCGACGAGTTACCTTGGCAACTTTTTCTTGCTCCTTTTTCCATCCTTCAAATGCCTGGCTCTCGGACTGACTAATATCCCGAAGTTGTTGTTGTAATTCTTCGTATTTCTCTCGAGGGACTGTTTGTTCTCTCAGCTGTTCAGCTTCTTGTTGAGCTTGCTTCATCATTTTATGCAAGGTTCTTGTTTTTGGATCCTTTTTCCATAGAGCCGTAGAGGCTGGGAATTTTACCTGAACCATTTTGTTATGCTGTTTGGAGTTTAGAACCCGAATTACCCCTGAGGGTGGTGCTTCTGTTTGGGTCTTCTTACTCTCTTTTTCTTTCTTAACACGAATGAAAGGTTGCTATGGTCCCCCTGTCATCGGAGCCTCTTGTTGTTCCTCTACCTCAATTGGAATGTCCATCCATTCTTCAGGGTCAATTGGAACAACAGTCTGTCCCTCAACGTCATTTGGAACAGCAGTCTGTTTTTCAATGTCATTTGGAACAACAGTCTGTTCTTCAATGTCATTTGGAACAACAGTCTGTTCTTCAATGTCATTTGGAATAGCGGTCTTTTCTTCGGCAGTAGGTCTTCTAATGGGGTTTCGACCAACATAACGGCTATAGGTCTATCGTCTTTTTGTCCTACGGGATTTTGCTGCAGTGGCCCTCTTTCTTTTCCTTGCGGTCCTTTGTATCCTCAGGTTGGCTTTCAAAATTCAAATTTGCTGTCGGAGCTTGGCTATAGTTTCCAGCAACCTCTGCTGTTTCCTCCTTAATTTCTTAATCTCTATTGCCTCAGTAGAGGGTTTATGGCTGGCCCTTAAATCTGCTTCTTCTCCGTCTGGAATTTCTTCTGGTGTCCTGGGAACAAATTGTTCCTGATTGGTGTCCCCTATTTCATCATCATAAACGGGAAAGTTTTCTTCTCTTGCCTTTTCTGCATGTGCTTTCTCAAGTTTATCTTCCTCCGAGGGTCTGTCAGGGATGCCTGCTGTGCTGGAGGGTTGGCCATACTCTCCCATATTGGCTAGCACTGCTGCCAATTCCACTTCACCCACAGGGTCCTGTAGCGGGATGCCCCCTGGCTGTACTACTTCCTCTTCTTGATTGGCCTGCTCGGTGGCTGCCTTGGAGTGTTCAGCTTCTGTTTCTATTCCAGAGTGCTCGTCCCCTTCCTCAACTCCTTCTCCAGGCTGCTCAACCTCGGCCCCAAATTGCTCAGCATTTTCTTCGGAAGGTCCTCCTTCTGGTTCTGGAGGTTCGTCAGTAATCTCGATTGGCTGGGTAGTGGTCCCCTGTATCTTTTCCAGCCTTCCTCGTATCCGGGCCAGCCGGGCTGATTTCCTTGGTCTATCAGGTTGTTTGGGTGTACCAGCAATGTGTTTCTCTACTACCAATTCTCTGGATTCCTCTGGTCATTCTGGTGTATTAGAGGATTGTTTTCGTTTTGGAGCAACATGTTTTTCTGCTGCCAATTCTCTGCGTTTCTCTGATCGTTCCGGCGTGCTAGAGGAATGTTTAGGTTTTGGGGGTGGTGCAGCCAATCCCCCCTTGACCATTGCGATGAGCTCCTCCCAGCTGCTCTGTTGTTGAGTGAGACTATGGCTCACTATCAATCGAATCATTCGATGGTGGCTAACGACTGCTTCTATGTGTTGTGCCTTTTTCAGGCTTCGGGCCGCATCATGTAATAACGAATTTAAGAGTGCAGGGAGATTTACAGAACATTTTCCTTTCAAAACAGCTAAGAGTTTCAGATGATGTGGTCTTACCACGTCTTTCCTCCCTTCGCAAGTGATGTAGCTCTGCACTATCTTTGCTAACTCGGTCGAGGGTTCCCCTAACGTTGCCGGCAGAACTCCCTTCCCTTTGACTGTCAAGCTTTGGCCTTCATCCTGGAAAATCTCCATAACCTTTTGTATTCTTTCTTTCTTCAGCGTCCATACGGGTCCGGCAGCTGGTAGTCCCGAGACTTCTGCAATGATATCATTAGTGACCGCTATCCATCTTTCTCTTACTATGGAGTAGTTCTCCTACAAATTTTGCAGGAATTCCAACGCCACTGCTTCATTTGATTCTCGTAGGCGACTGAAATAATTCAGCCACCCTGCCTTTTCCAGGATCTCGCGGGCAACAGCGGAGACTGTCAACTCCTGAGGTTCGCTTCAGACTGTCTTTCCCCCCATGACTCTACTCAGAATTCTTAATGGAACAACAACTGCCTGTGTTGTTTGAGGCGCAGAGAGGGTGATCGTCGCAAAGCTTTTGGAAAAGAACACAGAGCATGCAACAAAAAAGGATCGTGGACGGCAATTTCCGTAAAATAGAATTATCATACCGTTAAACCATGCCATACCTTCGTAATTATCTTTCCCGCATGGTGTGCTGACGCGTAATCCATGGAGTAATGAGGTTACCTCCCCCCCCTCGCGATCTGATAGGTTGTCCCCAGCCGTCAAATAGAGGAGCAGCAGCCATTCGGAAATCAAGTCATAAAGAAACAACATATGAGATTATGCCATGTTTTAGAAAGACAACGAAATACTAAAATCGAGGCAAAAAGGTAGATCGCATTTTACATAAGAGCCTGCGTGATATAATGAGAGGTCGGGGGATGGGACGTCTGTCAAGCGTACGAAATCTCCAGCGGTCATTGTCAGTTTCGTTGCCATGATTGGTGGTAATGAGTATTCATGCGATGTATACGTCGGGACATAAAATATGATCTATTCATAGGATATAAGAGACCAAGAAGTATTGATATCATACCTGTTGGTGTAACCATTACGACTTCAATGCCATTAACAGAGCTCTGCTGCCAACAGGTGTTCATAACCTTGGCAGAGTTGTTTATTTCACCCCTCGGAACCATGATCCTTTGTGTGTATTTTGTAGAGTGCTTTGTCAAAATGTAGGCCATTATGTTGGCTTGATAACCAGATAGCCATAATGCCATTCACAAGGTAGGTGCGAAACGTGGGCAGGCCGGCTCATGATGAGACCCCCTGTTCCAAGGTTTGTTTTATTAGTATACCTGTGGACCATATCCCTGGTGTGGTGGCCGTAATGGGAATGCCACTTCGCTTCCATCCTTATGATCATGGTAGGATGGCTCTTGATGAGGCCCCCTATCCTGCATTTGACAATTGATAATTCATATTTATTTTTTCTTTCTACAGAGCACTTTTTTATTTATTTACACATAAGGGTGGTTCAGCACTCCTTAAGAGTGGGGAATGGTGGAAGAAGTCTTATCATCCCAACAGGAAGATATAAATCCTCTGCTCTTAACCCTAGATAATAATCAAAAAGAATTTTAGGGAAGTCTTCATGATAAAGATCACCAACCCGAGCGACGGTAATAAGACAATGACAACGAAGATGAAAAGTAATTGTCCCTCCTCTTGTCCTCTTATCAATACTAGGCCTTATAAAGATAGCGATTTATGATCTGCTGACTTCGGTATATCATGATTTATGTTCATTGCATAAGTCCATAGTTGTATCTTAAAGACTAGGGAGAACATGGGCGCAAAGCATCCTCAATAAGAGCAAAAACATGCCGATGGTGTTCCTCAGAGAAGAATCCATGCAAACAAATACGTGGGACGCTGTTTCTTTGAAAGGAACAACAGAAAATCACGAATGTTGTTCCTTTTGAAAAGGAACAGCAGAAACACACAAGTGTTGTTCCTTTTGAAAAGGAACAAAAAAAACACACAAATGTTGTTCCTTTTGAAAAGGAACAGCAGAAACACTCAAATGTTGTCCCTTTTGAAAAGGAACAGCAAAAACACACAAGTGTTGTTTCTTTTGAAAAGGAACAGCAAAAACACGCAAGTGCTGTTCCTTTTGAAAAGGAACAACATAAACACTCCAATGCTGTTCCTTTTGAAAAGGAACAACAGAAACACTCAAATGTTGTTCCTTTTGAAAAGGAATAGCAGAAACACACAAGTGTTGTTCCTTTCGAAAAGGAACAGTAAAAATACGCAAGTATTGTTCCTTTTGAAAAGGAACAGCAGAAACACTCAAGTGTTGTTCCTTTTGCAAAGGAACAGAAAAAACACGCAAGTGTTGTTCCTTTTGAAAAGGAACAGCAGAAACACTTAAGTGTTGTTCCTTTTGAAAAGGAACAACAGAAACACTCGAATGTTGTTCCTTTTGAAAAGGAACAGCAGAAATACACAAGTGTTGTTCCTTTTGGAAAAGGAACAGCAAGAACACGCAGAATGCAAAAATTAAAAGAAAGATAAAGAAAACATATATACAAGAACTTATGTACAAGCTATAGAAAAATGAATTCCTTACTAAATTATAGGTGAGGAAGATTTGGCTTCCTCTCCTAAAATTTCCATATCAGTGTCTTGACGTAGCTGCTGACAGAAGGATTCCCGAGTGAGTGGCTTTCGATAGAGACGAACTCGGTGGCCATTTACCTTGAATGCATATCTAGAACCGTCAATTGTGATTAGGGTGAGGGCCCCATTATCATGTACTTTCTGGATTTCGTATGGTCCTAACCATCGAATCTAAAGTTTTCCCAGGAAGTCCTGAAACCGAGATTCATATAACAGAGCCCAGCCTCCTTCGTGAAAGACTTTGTTCTTGATAAGTGCATCATGCCATTTAGCTCGCTGCTATTGAATAAGTGTTGTATTTTGTAATGCAGAGAGCCTGATTTCATCCAATTCATTAATCTGCTGTAATTGATTGATTTGTGCCTCACTTAGATCTAGGCCGACTTCCTGTGCAGTTCGTAGCGTTTGGATTTTGAATTCTGTGGGGAAGATAGGTTGTTTTCCAAACACTAATTGATAGGGTGAATAGCCTGTGGTACTCCTCCATGTGGTTCTATAAGCCCACAGTGCCTCAGGTAATCGGGCGGCCCAATCACGCTTATGCGATGCAATGGTTTTTGTTAAAATTGATTCTATTACCTTGTTGCTACTTTCTACTTGCCCATTCGCCTGCGGGTGGTATGGGGTAGTAATTTTATGCTGGACATGATAGTTGTTAAGTGTTGCAGCTAATTTATTTCCAACAAATTGTGGTCCTCCATTTGTAATTAGTTCTCTCAGAAGTCCATAACGCACAAATAAATGGAACAAGAATTGTATTACAGAATCTTCTGTAGCTCTAGGCAATGATTCGGCCTCGACCCATTTGGTAACATAGTCTGTCGCCACCAGGATGTATGTTCTCTGATTTGATGATGGATTGATGGGTCCAACGAAATCAAGAGCCCATCGTTCAAATGGCTCAATGACTAATTGTGGCCTCAGAGGCATTTCGTCGGCTTGACCAAGTCGTCCTACTCGCTGGAAACTGTCACAGGCTTGGGAAATTTTTTTCGCATCTTTGAAAATTGTAGGCCAATAGTATCCTGTCTGCCATACTTTATGTGTTTTTCTCTTTTCAGCAAAGTGTCCCTCGCATGGTCCATCGTGACAGGATTTTAAAACGTCGAAAATCTCATCTTCTCGAATACATCTCCTAATTTGCATGTCTGCCCCTGTGTGGAACAAATAGCCCCCAATCCACGAAAATCGAGTACTCTTTTGAACAATCTGCTTATGTTCATGAGGGGTTAAGTGTTTTGGTAGCTTACCTACTGCAAGGTAATTGGCAACATCAGCATACCAGGGTGTTCGAACAGCAACAGCAAACAGGTGCTCATCAGGAAATTAATCTTCCACTGCTACTGTTTCAATTGATTTTGGTATTCGTGAGAGAAAATCGGCTACAAGGTTCTCCTTGCCAGGTCGATCCTTGATTGTGATATCAAACTCCTGCAATAAGATCAACCATCTAGTTATTCTAGCATTTGTAACAGGCTTATTTGCCAAATATTTGATAGCAGAATGATCTGTATATAACATAACGGGATAGCCTGTGATATAATGT
>APFE030276391.1:0-13990 GCA_000404065.3 Pinus taeda | reverse complement strand
TATATATATATATATATATATATTTCAAAAACTCATTTTCTTCAATAAGAAAATAAATAAGGATATAATTCTCAAATTTGATTAGCCATTTCCTATGTAGCTTTATTGTTCCCAAAGTGTTTCCATTGCACCTTAACCTTCTCTATTTCTTAGTTGTAAAGCATGAGTTGTTTATGCTGCAATATTCATTGTGGCTCTGGCTAGAACTCTCCCTCTAGTTCCACCAATAATACAAACCAATCAATTACATGATCAACATCCTGCACATGTCTCATAAGTAGTGAAAGATGGAAAACATTATAGACTTTCACTCTTGGTTTCAGTGCAAGAATACCCACTATTCCAATCCTCTTCAGGATCTCAAAAGGCCCACAATCCTAAGGTTCCAACTTGGCACATGACCCAATCCTCAAGGATCTCCTCTTGGGCTTGATGTGAAAATACACATGCTCCCCAACCTAAAACTCCTTGAATTCTCTATGTTGGTATGCATAACTCTTCTACCTACCATGTGATTCCTTCAAATTTCTTTTAATAACATACATCTCCTGCTCCATATTAGCCAACATATCTGGTCCAATCAACAACATTTTCACTAGATTACTCTAGGTGATAGGAGTATTGCAACTCCACCCACAGAGAGCCTCAAATGGACTCATTTTCAAGGAAACTTAATATCCATTATTATAAGAAAACTCCACCAACGGAATATACTCCTCCCACTCCCTCAATTGATGCATGACATACATCCTCAACATATCCTCAAGAATCATGTTAACCCTCTCTGTCTCTCCATATGTTTGTGGATGATAAGTTGTACTGAAGGCTAACTCTATCCCTAAGCCAGAAAAAAAATCCTTCCAAACCTTGGAAGTGAACTTGGCATCTTTGTTTGATATAATCTTCTTGGGAACTCCATGCAACCTCACTATCTCCCTAATGATGATCTAAGTTACCTCACTAGCTGAATTAGTAGACTTCACTGCGATGAAGTGAGCTGTCTTTCTCATCTTGTCAACCACAACCATGATGGAATCATGATGCCTCGATGCCCTCGAGAATCTTGTAATGAAGTCCATGGAAATGACCCCCAATTTCCATTCTATAATCGGAATAGGTTACAGTAGACCAGATAGATGCTTGGATTCAACTTTCACATGATGATAGTCCAAGCACCTTGCAACAAACTCAACCACCTTATTCTTCAAATTCGACCAATGGTAGAACTTCTTAAAAGCGTTCAAAGTATTTTGATATCCTGGGTGGCCTAAATATGGCTTGACATGAAACTACCTCAACATAAGCTTCTTCAACTCACCACTATTAGGCACATAAATTGTTATGCAACCAACTCAAAAAGAAGAAGAAAAGATAGATCAACGACTTAAAAATTATCCTCTTTGAGGGGGGGACATCCTTGACATTACATAAATGAAAAATTCTTGGATGATACAAATCATAATACCTCATTGGTATATATAGGAGCCTAAGGGGTCACAATATAATTAGAGCCTACATAACAATAATAATGTAATGGAACAACAATAACAATAGTGGCTTCTATGGGGCGCAACAATAACAACATGGGGGATACATGGGCACAACAATAAAAATAGGGGGATGCACTAACAATAAAAATAAGGGGGATACACTAGTATTATAGGGACCTAACATGACCCTCTCCTTCAAAATAATGTTGTCCTCAATGCTTAAGTAGTTTTGCATGCTTCTGCTTAAAATTCTCATCCTCGCATGTGGAATATTCAGCGGGTAAGTTCTTCCACTTAATGAGATACTATGAAATTAATCAATTTTGTAGCTATCAGATTCTTGTTTCTATGACTACTTTAGGCTCAAATATGCTATTTCCTTCTTCATCAGTGATCCAGTGGATCAAATAATGCTCAAAATTGAAACTATGTGACAGAGCTAGAAACCTATACGATTAGATAGATCTCGGTAATTTAAATCCAACGCAACTCGTTTCACTCAAATCTGATATCAGATGCTCCTGAAAACGTGTTCTGATAGATTTGGGAAACAACTAAAAAAATTGGAAAAAAAGTTATAGGTGCACCCAGTCAGCAATCCATACGTTGCCTGGGCCGCAACATGGCATGCTAACTGGTCCTCCATTGGCCAATTATTGGTCAACACTTGGCATTAGGTGACTATTTAGTTACATGGTGTAATTCTATTGGTTAATGGTTTTGGTGAAGTTGCCCAATGAGGGAGTGCTACGTGGGCCAACTAGTGGCTACCATGTGGCTTCTTCATGGAGGCCAAAATTTGTTTGGATGTCGAACGTCACCCATTGGGTTCAAACCTTGGACCTCATACCAATCAACAAAGTACAATACCATTGTTCCACCACATTATTACTTGATATATGATGAATGCATATTACATTTGAATGTTGGTGAATGGCACATTTGGGGAGGGGTCAGGCTATTCCCTAGCCCTTGGCCACCCCTAGGCCATAGGACCATGGGCGAGGGGCCAAGGGCTAGGGCCTAGCCCAACCCTCATAGCTTGCAGCACAACCCAATACACATCCATATGCCCAAAAATTTAACGCAACCGTAAACCATGGCACAAAGGGGTAAGGGGGTCAGCCCCAGGCCATATGACCCCGTAATGAGACCACTAGCACGTGCAGAGAAGGGGGCTAACCCACATTCATATGTGTTGTATGGAACCAATAGCGTGCACCATATGGGGGCCAAACAACACCTTAAAAATTTGACAGCCTATGTGGTCATATGGTCGTCACGCATCTAGGATTTTCAAGACTAGGGCTTAATGGAACCTTTAATGGTCCTACACTTTCGCTCACTGGGCATGATTTTTTCCAGGTTTGGTGCGACAATTCTGCATTTGGGGCGCTCGAGCTAGGTTGAGGCTTAATTGTAGGATGGTTAGCTGCATAAGTTGGGAAAAGGATGAAACAAGCATAACTTTCTCAAGTTTTGGCCAAATGAGGTGCAAAACAGAACCAAAACATGGGTTCTTGATAGTGTTGGATCCATTGGAGACACGATTTTTGATATTTGAGTAGTATAAATAATGTAAACACACTTTTGAGCATTTTTAATGAAAGAAGCCCTACATTGGAAGTTGGACCAGAAGATGTAGCCCAAGAGAGGGGTGAACTCATTTATCATGCTTGTGCTATGTGTTTTAGATATCCTGGTTTTTTCTATGTTTGGCTGTAAAATTTGGTTTAAATTTACTTGTTTATGTGTTTGGTAAGTTGATCCTCTACCCATTACACATATAAATTTAACTTGCAAATTGTTTAAAATATTCACGTTTACACATTTAGATCATTTTTTGTATCTCAGCAACAGGTTTTGTGAAGATTTGATTTGTTTGCAAGTGTTTTTCTGATGCTTACAAGTTTGAAGCTCAAGAGAGGAGAAGGAGAATTGGTGGAGTTAAGATCTAAAATTGTTTCAAGGAGAAAAAACACTACTAAAGCTTCAATATTCATGGTACATGAATAAGGTCCTGAAGAGATGTTTGAAGATGAGAAGACTTTTAGAAAACAATTATTTGAGATTTCAAATATGGTTAAAGTTCTATATGAGGAGACGAATTCCAAAATTTATGGAGACAACTCAAAACCTCATGGAGGAAAATGAGACAAAAATCCAAAAGGGAATGGAGGGAATGTTGACAACCCACCTTCACCTCCATCATCATCCTCATCTCCATCTTCCTCCTCATCTTCAACTTCTTCTACCCTTTCACAAACACATCCAAAATCCCAAAAAAGTCATGGTAAAACTCCTTTTCTTAAGCTTAATATTATGTTTGAACTGACTATGTACAATGGAGAGGTAAATGGAGAAATATTAGATAATCGGATTTGTCAGATTGAAGTGTATTGCAAGATACAAAGAATCAAAGATGATGAAACCAAGATTTAGCTTGCTTCTCTTAGATTGGAAGGTGCAACACTAATTTGGTGGGAAGCCAAAACTCAAGAGGACATGAAGAAACATGATAAGGTTTTATCCTCTTGGAATGATTTTTGTGTTACAATAAGAAGTCAATTTTATACATTAGCATACATGTAGAAATCTATTATGGACTGGTAGAACTTTAGGCAAGCTAAAGGGATAAATGTGTAATCTTATACTCAAGAATTTAGGAAAAGAGCTTTGAATTTGGGTATAGATTTGTCCTCACAAGATACTTTTCTCAATTATATTGGAGGATTGTATGGTTAGTTGAGATATACCATTCTCATGTTTAACCCTACAAACTAGATGAAGTTTGTGTTCAGGCAACTCATTTAGAGGTAAGAGGGAAAAATGTTTTTGAAGAAACTAGTGAGATTTCCTTTGAGTTTGGAGAAAAAGGAAAATGTAAGTTCAAAGGAAAGGGGAAGAAGAATGTTTCCATCAATATGGAGAAAGAAAAAATTACATGTAAACATTGTTCCAAAGATGTCCATGATGAGGATCATTGCTGGAAAATTCATCCAGAAAAGAGACGCAAAAAATTGAAGAACAGGGAGAAGGAGAAGATATCTGCAACTACGTAACATGACTTAAGTTCAAATTCTAGAGATGAAACAAAGATGAAAACCATGGATTTGAAAGGTAAGGACATTGCAAGTACTAGTTCTTCAAATTGTCTCAATGAAAATTAAGATGAAAAAACAAGAATAGAGCTTTTCCATATTAGAGTTATTCCAAAATAGACCAAGATAGATACATTGTTTGATAGTGGTTCACAAGAAAATTATATCTCAGAAGACATTTTCAAGAAGTTGAATTTATAAACCATTCCTCATCCTAAGCCTTATCCTTTAGGTTGGATACATGACAATGCAAAATTGCAGGTAACAAAAATATGTAAATTGAAATTTGTAATCACTGCAAACTTTTTAGATGAGGTAGAGCTTGATGTAATTCCAATTGATATATGTGATATTCTTTTCGGAAGCCCATATCTATATGATAGGAGAGATATGTTTCATCACCATGAGAACAGATATCATCTGTTCAAGAATGGGATTGAGTAAATTATTAGAGCACACAACAAGAAGTTGAATGCATCTCTTGTAAATGCGAGACAAATGAAGAGGATTCATGATGCTAGTCAGAACTTTGCATTCTTAATGATCAAACATGAAGGTGTTGAAGAATCTAAAGCCTTTCAAGGAAATGGTTCAATTTTGAAATCTGATTCCATTGATGTTTCTAATTCATGTGATAAGATTTTTTAGGAGTCTAACATGTTGCCTCCTAAAAGAGCTAAACAAAATGAAGTAAATTTGTAGTGACATGCATCATTGTTGACATTGTTGTCAAAAAGATACCAGTGTTAGAGAGTGCATAGGTCAAATATGTGATAGGTTAACCCGATAACACAATATAAATCAAATTAGAATACTATAACTTACTTCTACTATCAATCTGCAGAAGCTTAAAGATTGAGCTGAACAATATAACTAGAAGAAGAAGAATCAATGGTACAATACACATGAAAATACTTTTGGGAAAGCCTCGGCTAAAAACCCCACACTATTGTATTATCATACATTGTGGAAATACATTGGAATTATACAAATCCTTAGCTCCCATAGCTAGCCAACTCTCAGTACAATTCTCACAGATGCTCACATGCAATCTTGGCTTCTCTCGAGCCTTCCTCTCTACTCTCCAAGCTCTTATTTCCTTGCACTGTTCCTTATGGATGATTAGCCTTTTACCAAGTGGAAAACCAAGCCTTGAAAACTGCGCAATCCTCAAGGATGAATCCTTGACTGTATGCATGAGATTTCTCCATGAGAAAACACATGCAACTGATAGTACACTATCCTTGAACATTAATATCAACTAGGTCTTTCTCAGAATAGACATGCATGAGTTTCTGATGAGGGAATCTTCAGTTAACTGGAGTAGCACTATTTGAGTGCATTAATGCATCAACTAATTGTTAACTCACTATTAGTTCCTCAAACAGTTTGGAACTAATTTAATTGGACTTCACTCAGTAAAATGAATTAACTAATTACAACTCAAATATAACTCAATATTATCTCCTTAATTTAAGGGATAACTCTTGCATGACTTCAGAAAGACTTGTAACTTGAATTTCTCCAACTAATTAATTATTTCCAAGTAGTTGTTAAGACTAAATTCGATTTTAATTCAAGGACAAATTAAATTGGAATATTCTTGCTGCCATATTTCAACACTCCCTCTCAACAAGAAGGGGATTATCTGTCACCCCGATCCTGTCTCTATGGAACTCGAATTTACACTTTGACAATGCCTTTGTCAAAATGTCAGCATCTTTCTCCTCAGTTGAAATATATTGTAGCAACATGATCCTCTCGACCTTTGAAAAGCCACGGGCAACAAATCTTGCCTTATGCTTCTTCGCACTAACATCAGTGGATTTCTTTACCTTGTAAAGCTAATGAGAACTCACAACTGACTTGTTCTCTGGTCTCGAAACAATGTCCAAAACACTATTATGAACTATGGAGTCATACTCCACCATAGCATCAACCCAAATCGGCTGCTGCACTGCTTCCTCAAAGGGAGATGGCTCAGCCTCAACACATTCCCCTGCAAGGGCCATGTATCTAGTGTACCTCTTAGGTGACCTCCTCTGTCTGCACTGAGAAGATGGTGCTCCCACATTATCTCTCGCATCCTCCAACAATTTGTCAGCTTCTCTTGTGCGCTTCCATCCATCTCTGCAAGACTCTGCTTGAGTGGATGTCTCCACTCCTAGAACCTTTGCATGTGGCTACTCCACATTAGTCTAAGGCTCCTCCTCCTCAGGAACCAATAGTTCCTCCATAGCCTATAGTTGGAACTCCCTCTCAAGGGAAACATGCATGGCCTTCTTCTCATCAAACTTGAGACCTCTACGAACCACTATCCTCCGACTGGTAGGAAAGTACACTCGATAGTTGTAAGGTGTATCAGTGTACCCCACAAAATCCCCAACTATGTTGTTAGCTCAAGCTTCTTCTGTGCATCCTTTGTCACATGGCAATATACTGATGAGCCAAAGCTCCCGAAGTGACCCACATCTGGTCTCTTACAGGAAAAAGCTTCCTCTAGTGTCTTCATCCCAAGTATGTGACGCGGGCTTCTATTCTGCAAATAGACCACTATGTTGCATGCCTCAGCCCACAAGTGAAGTGGTAGGCCTTGGTCATGCAACATTGCCCATGCTGCGCCTACAATAGTTATGTTCTTCCTCTCGGACACCCCATTCTGCTGTGGGTTATGAGGTGCCGTCAACTCTCATTTAATTCCTTCTATTGCATAAAAGTTCTTAAACTCTTGAGAGACACATTCTCCACCATTGTCGCTTCTCAAGGTCTTGATCTTCTTCCCTGACTGTTTCTCGACCAAAGCTTTGAACTCACAAAACTTTGTGAAAGTTTGGTCCTTCTTCTGCATGAAATAAATCCAACATTTACGAGAATAGTCATCAATGAAAATCACATAATACCTTTTCTTCGCTATGGATGTCATCGAGAATGGTCCACACAAATCAATATGAACTCACTCTAACACAGCCTCTGCTCAACTGTCTCGATCATGAAAGGAAGACTTGGTATATGTTTCCAAGGTACAACCTTTGCATGTGTCAAATTGCTCAAGTTTACATTTGGTAAGTCTTGTAGATATTTGCGGCATTATCTTCAAAGCCCCATGATGCAAATGGCCCAACCGCCTATGCCACAGCTCACCAATGTCTTGGCTTTGCACCATATATGCTTTTGTAATCAATGTTGCACAATCATCTACCTCTAGTTTATAAATATTCTTCACTCGAATCCCTATCCTCTTGGTTTGACCCGTGGCTATGTGTCTTAGGAATGCATTTCCTTTTCGTCGTCACCCATCTCTATGCGCATCTTGAGGTCTTTCTCCTCCAAGGCAATGAACAAATTTTTATCACCGGTCATGTGGAATGAGGCTCCAATGTCAAGATACCAGACATAACCCATCATTGATGACACCATGCATGCGATGAGGGTAAAGTCCATTTCAAACTGAGAGGATAATGCTTGGGATCTTATGGACCAATTAATGTAAGGGTACCTACAAGAGAAAAAAACCCGCAATCAGTGATAAACTTAAGAAACATATAAGAAAATTCATTAAGCTAGATGATCAAAGACTACAAATAAGCAAGGGAATCACTTCCAAATAAACACATAACACTCCTGAAGTGGTCGAAATACGATGTGTGGAATGAACTAATGATAATATCCTATGGCTATTGTAGAAGCTTGCATATTTGTTATTATTTGGATCTCATTAATCTAATTGGTTAGGAATTTTTTCATGATTATGTTAAGTAAAATTGACTCAGGGTTTGACTCAAGGTTGACCTGGTTAAATAGTAGTGGTTTTGGGCACATGGTATAGTATACATATGGTATTATGGTCTGTGATATTTCATGTAATGGAGCCTGTAAAAGGCTGGGAATACTTCATTGTAATGTAGTTCTGGAGGTGAGTGGTGAAGGCTCACTTCGCTGGATTGGCCAGGGTTTTGGCCAATGCTAAAGAGATTTCATTGGATTGGGTTTTTCCTTGGATTTGGGGTTTTCGTGGATAAATATTATGTGTATAATATTTACGTGTAATGTTGCTGGTTATTTTATTATTCCTCTCTGTAAATCTTAGTAATAATTTATCTCTTTGTGGTAAATTTCTTAAAAATTGGTATCAGAGGTAAGTTGGAAGGACGTTTTTTGTTGCCAAGGGTTTGCATTGGTCTAGTAGATAGAGAGATAATCCAGTTTTTCTTGCAGATATGAATCAAAATCCATAGATTGTGAAGCAAATTTGTACGCTATTGGGTCATGAGAAATTCATTGGATGAGGAGGATATGTGCATGTGGATTATTTAATTGATGAACCATGTACCTGAAAAGAATGCCTAGATAATTGGTGGTTACAGCGGCTGGTGACCCATGTGATTTGGTAGATGGGTTCTTTTTATATGCACATTGATGTCATATGTACAAAAACAACAACAAGGGTAAACAAACAAAAAATTATTGTAATGGAGTGAAAATTTTAATTTGCATGTAAATGGGCATATTACTGTAAGACCTAGTAAGGCATGCGTACCCCTAGGTAATTACCAGTAAAGTTTGGGTTAGAGCTATGTAATAGGAAAATGTCGCGTTAACAAATCACAGTTAGAGTGAGTGGGATTGTCTCACTTAGCAGGTTTTGGCTGGATTTAGTCAAGGAACCCCAAGTCAAGTTTAAGGGGGGAATTGATAGGTAAAATTGACTCGGGGTTTGAGTCAAGGTTGACTTGGTTAAATAGTAGTGGTTTTGGGAACATGGTATAGTGCACCCACGGTATTATGGTCTGTGATATTGCATGTAAGGGAGCCTATAAAAGGTTAGGAATACTTTATTGTAATGTAGGCCTGGAGGTGAGTGGTGAAGACTCACTTGGCCAGATTGGCTAGGGTTTTGGCCAATGCTAATGAGATCTCATTGGGTTGGTTTTTTGCCTGGATTTCAGGTTTTCCTAGATAAATATTATGTGTATAATACTTATATGTATTGTTGTTGGTTATATTATTATTCCTCTCTATAAATCTCATAAATCTCAATAATAATTTATCTCTTTGTGGTAAATTTCTTAACAGATTAATGATTTCATTTAGGGAAATTTTAAGCCACTTTTCAATGTATTATTTCATCAAGGGGAATATGATGTCTTAATTAACCTTTAAAAAAATATTTGTCCCTTTAGTTCTTATGCATATAAATTTAGTTTCTCCAATTGGTCCTCATTGTCATTAATGAACATGACTAGCCATTTATTCATTTTTTGTTTAGGAAACTCGGCTATGTTGTTGACGTCTGTACCCAATGAGAATTTAATAATATCTAATTCTTCCTTCAGTACACATTTAGGGATGATCACAAATTACCTAATCATTCATGTGCCTCAAAAGTGTTTGAAAATTTTTATGGATTTTAGGAAGACGTTACTCTTATGGTTATCAATAATTGAACAATCCATGATAGCATCCTATAACATTTTTATCCTTACAGACTAGCATACCTTAATATATTTAATCATTTTCCCTCTAAAGAGGCCTTACTGATTTCCATAGAAATATGTCAGAGTATTTATTTTATTGATGAATGTCAACAAATCATTATTAGCAAATTATTGATCATGTTCAAGGCCTTTCTCAATATATTCATTGAACGAAAAAATTCTTTGAGATAAGTTTCTCAAATGTAGAGAAGCCTCCCATGCTTCCTCAATAATTTTGAGTTTCTTATTTATATTTAATGTGACATAAGATTTAATTCCTATAAGTAAATATGCTTCTTTTTTCACTTTTTGGTGTGTATTGGGGGTGCTTTTTGCAACTTCAAGTGCTTTGATATCTAGAGCGGTCATGAATAAGGGAGTGGTGCTAAGTGCCTCTTTAATTTCGTTTATTCTTATTTTGAACCTCATATTCTTTTCTTTTTACTTTGTGAAAAAGTGAGCAAGTGTATCCCTTGTCATTTTCTGTAATTTCAGGAGACTTGTAGGTCGAACTCCTTAGATGTCCACCTCAAACTTTCATTAACTTTTAATGTTCTTATTTTTCATGTGTGCATTCTCAAGTTTTAGATTCTTGGTAGTCATGTCATAGTAGATATTTTTAATGGTTAATTATTGGTTCTCAAAGGTGACTGCATTTTCAGTGGCCATTTATTCATTTAATTTTTGAGTGGTACTAGAAAGAGGTAACATAATTGCATTGGTTCCCTATTAGTATTCATTTTTTTGTGGGTTAGTCCATGGAATGAATTGCAAGAAATAATGGCCATTACTAGGTATGATATAAAAGAAAAAAAAAATCAATGTCTTAAAGAAATGAGCTAAGCGACATGAAATTTCATTTGAAATGACTTTAGCCGAGTCAAATATGACATATTTTTTAAAAGAAAAATAATATATGTACAAAAATAACATAGGAGCATTAGTTACACTTTCATTTCCCATAATGTAGGACAAATGAGGCAAAATATATATAAGGATCAATGACTACATTGATATCGATAAAGGAAAGGTGGGATAGAACATGCACAAAATGCAGCATGAAGTCTTGAACAATATTCCTTCTGCCACACATGAAGTCGAAAAACACATTCCCTTCAAAAAAATTAAACTTCTTAGTAGGCTCTGTGATCTTCAATATCTTCTTGAAAACCTTAGGAGTTAATGGATTTGGTTCTTCTTTATGCCAAGCTTGATGGTTCTAGTCTTTATATCAAGTTGACAAGCACACTAGTTAACAATTTCTCTAAAGTTGAAGACTTCAACAATAGATTTTTTTTTGCTAACCTTGTATTAACACTGGTATGGCTATGCGTTGAAGCTTTTTGGCCATACGTTGGTATACAAGCGTGGTGTTCACTGGTTTATGAAGGGCAAACGTTGAAGTTAATGCCATACGTTGAAGGCTATTTTACCCTTGTATTAACATTGTTTTAATATTGTATTAACATTGATGTATTAAGGCTATTTAGTATGGTATTCACACTATTGTATTAAGGCTGTTTGGTATGGTATTCACGCTGTTGTATTAAGACTGTTTGGTATGATATTTATGCTATTGTTAAATGTTGTACGTTAACGCTGCCTCCATCACATGAATTGCATCTTCCTCCATCGAATGAACCTCTGCTGTGTTGGTAAAACTTTGTAATGGTGTGGCTGTGGGTTACGAGTCTTCCTACGGTGGTGTATTGGTAAATTGTTGCGCTGATGCTACACTCCGAGAGCTGACTGATCTGGTAAAAGAGGTCGCACCGGCTACAAGGAGAAGAGATGCAAAACTATCATTTGCATCGAGTTATGTAAGTTTTTTCACTGAGACACATTGTAAGAGATTTTTGACCAAAAAAAAAACGTACCTCTGTTGGAGTGTTGTTGGATGTGCTATAAAGTTTTATGTATTTACGTTGTTCAGAGAAAAGCGTTGTCCATTTGAATGCGCTGTATAATTTTGTGTATTTATAGTCTTACGTATTGACAGTTGAATTTTCTTTCAAGTCATATTTCTTTGAATTGTAATTAAAAAAAAAATACCACCAGAAGTGCAATTTTATTGTATATTGGCAGAAGTATTTTTCTATCAGTAAAGTATTTTTCTAAAGTATGCATTCAATCATATCTATTGTGGGAATAGTTCTCACTGGCAAGGAGAACTATCCTGAGTGGTCCTGCATGATAAAACACATCCTCATTTTCAATGAGTTGTGGAAAGAAGTGTGTGTCGGAGATGGAGACAATGAACCAGAACATCCTACCTCAGATAAAGAGCTCATCATTTGGGAAAACAAGAATAGCAAAGCTTATGCATTAATCGTAGCATCTATAAATGAAGAGGTGAGTTGCCATATTTCGTCATTCTCAACTGCCTTTGAAGCCTTACAAAAGCTGAAAGAACTCTACGACTCACATTCTGCACTTGAATTTGTTCAACTCATGATTAAACTCTTCACTCTTGAATTGCAAAATAATGATCCTCTTGCTCTTACATCTAAAGTAAAGTCTATAATGCATGATATGAAATCCACTAAGGTTGAATTGGATATTCCTCTTATAACTTTTCTCAAGGCACTTTATCCTACTTACTCCAATTATCTTGAGTCATTGCAAGTAAATGGAAACCTCAAAGATATCACCTTTGACTCTCTTGTGAAAATGTTTGCTGAAAGAGAGAAGGATTTTGGAAAGAAGATAGCCCCTAAATGTTCTGAAGAGCTTGTATGCCTTGCTCATAAAGAAAAACATCCTGCTCAAGATTCTTCAAGAGGAAGAGGTGGCCGAAGAGGAAGAGGAAGATATTTCAGAGGCAGGGGGGGCAGACACTCTCAAGGAGAAAAGGCAGATTTGCACTGCATACGCTGCAAAGGAAATGGATCACATGATGCCTCTACATGCAAGCTACCATGGGACAAAATTGAGAAAAAAAGAAACCAAGAGAAAGGTAGAACTGATGATACAGACAAAGGTAAAGCACCTGAATCCACTCACTATGTTGTGGTACAATGTAACATTGGAGTAAATGAAGATTTATTTAATGCTTCACTTGCTTCTTGGAAAAATGATTGGTTGCTTGATTCAAGAGAAACCTACCACATGACTCATAGAAAATATTTTTTTGAAGAATTTACTAACAATGTTGATGGAGCAGTATACTTTTCAGACCAATCAAAAATCAAGCCATCAGGGCTTGGCACAATTAGATTTAAACTGCCTAGTCTTCCAGACTTTCTTCTACATCATGTTCTATATCTCCCATAGCTTAAGAGAAACTTGTTGTCCTTGGTCCACATCTGCTAGCAAGGTCACTCCATTCATATGTTTGATGGCAAGTGTGAGGTAAGAAAAGCATCTGAACATTCACTTGTCATGAGGGGAATAGAAGAAGAAAGGCTTCTCAAGCTGCAAGGAACCTCTGCTTGTGCACAACATTTCTCATACAATTGTCATCATGAAGAAGGTACACTCCCATCAAGTTTATTATGGCATGCTAGATTTGGAAATTTGAACTATGATAGCCTCCGCTTGTTCCGGAAAAATGGTGTTGCTGGTTTGCCTACAATTCCTAGGAAATTTAAGCAATGTGATGGTTTTATTCTAGGAAAGCATAGAAAACAGTCTTTTCATGATTCACATTCAAGAGCACATACAAAACTTGAACTCATTCATTCAGATTTATGTGGTCAATTCTTGTTCCTTCTGCAAATGGAAATAAATATATCATGACATTTATTGATGACTACACCAGAATGTGTTGGGTTTATTTATTGAAGAACAAATCTGATGCTTTCCTAACATTCAAGAATTTTTCATAAATGGATTGAAAATGATGCACAATCTCATATTGGGTCTATTCGCACTGATAATGGAAAAGAATATACATCAAATGAATTTGAACAATATCTTCGCCAAC
>APFE030276381.1:113267-148293 GCA_000404065.3 Pinus taeda | reverse complement strand
TCTAGGTTTATGTTATAATGCTAATCTGATGCGCGAATGTATATGTTTCCATATGTTATATTAATGCAAATAATCATATATGTTTACGCGAAGATAATCTTAACTGCATGGTAAATTTGGTGAACACTTCATATAATTTGGGAACTTATACAGTAGCATATTTATAAAGGTGCGTAAAGGCCTAAATCATCATTTAGGGTTGCGAAACGGATGATCATCTACCTTTGCGAGGGTTCTAGGAGATGGAAGAGAAAGTACATCTATAAGCCGTAAAGGCTTATCGATCTACGTGAGGGAAGGGTTTAAGGTATAAAGTTGACATCATGACCATCTCAGGGTGTGAAAACTTGGTTCCTTCATCCCCCCATACTGCTTCAGGTGAGACTTCGGTTCGTGCTCCATAGATTTGATGTTGAAAGGGCCAATAGTGTAGGGATTTTCTTGGCTAACTAACGTTGAACCTGGGTCAAGGCCCATCAAGCCAACAAATGGTTCCATTGCTAGGACCGGGATCTGCATAATGAAATGTGTGATGTCATATCATTGGAATCCAACTAAGAAAGAGATTGAAGGCTGTTTGGATAGAAAGATCCACAAATTTTTGGCATAAGAGCACAGGTATCTACAATTAATGAGATAATAGTGGTTGGACATATATCTGTACACAAAAATACATGAAACCTTATTTTTCTTCTTCCCAGTTGAGTTATATGAGTGGATCCTCAAGTTGGCAGACAACCAAGGGAGGTGGAGGCTTGACAATCTGATTATTTGGACCATAGAGTTAGTGTGCAAATTGGAAGCCTCTAAAGATAATATCACACATTTTTTCGACCATTGGCTTGACCGCATCATGGGAGGATTTGTGATAGAGATTGTGATCAATACTTTTGTCAGTTACAGCAAAGCATAGTGCCACTTCTTAAAAGGACCGCAATGTAAGTATTTGAAATCACTAAATACTTGGATTAAGATGCTCTTGTGTGAAAAGCGAGTAATGCAATTACCTTGATTTTTGGAGCTATGCAAAGTCAAAGGTCTTTTAGGGATGGAGGGAGAAAAGGTCCTAAGTATAGCCCACTGATTGAGCCTCCTTGGAGTGATGATGAAGGTGTAGTGTAGGCTTCTCCACTGAGCGTTATTCAGTTGATAAGACAAGGGTTCCCTGGAATACCTACGCCACCTCCATCTACACTGCCTCCATCATCACCTCCACCATTCACCCCATCACCCAAACCATCACCACCCCCACCACTATTCAATATGGCGAACTCTGTAAAGATACCTATATTCAAGGGCATATGAAATGAAGATTCAGACTAGTTTTGGTTCGTCGTGAAGGTTGTATGGGAAGATCATGGTATCATGGACGACCAAATGAAGAAAGCCACGCTAGTTAGTGCTTTGTAGACTGCATACTAACATGGTACATTAAGTACAATACTGATAACCCAATGTCCACCTTGGAAGATATCTAGATTGCGCTGAATAGAGAATTTAGTAGACCTAAGTCTCAAGCACAATAAATTGTGGGATTCAAGGAGATCATGATGAAGCCTGGGCAGATGCCTTGGGATTTGGATCAAATATTGAAGTGTATGGTCTATGAATCCAACATGAACCTAACTGCTTGGCAGCACCGCGAATGGTTCATGGCCTCATTCTTGCCCCACCTAAGAGTTGTGCTATCAAAACAAAAGATTAGGACCAGGGCAGAAGCTTTGGAAATCGCGATACGACTGCGTGAGACACCAATGTAGGATGCTAATATATGAGTTCAATAGATTCATTTGTAGCTACATAACCTTGTCCTCGAAATGAAAAGTCTGAAGAAAGACAGAATAGCTCGGCTGAAGGCGTGCAAAGAAGTCTGGTGGCTGAAATGCAAAGGTCAGGGGGATGACAAGGATCATCGTCCCATCTTTGTGAACTATGTTGCAATAGGGGTACCAATGCCTCTAAGGATGAAGGGTGTGGCAGGGGAAAGTACAGGGCTCATGCTATGGTGTGCTATATGCCAAGTAGCTGGGAAACATGCGACCAAAAACTGCCATGTGCTACAAAAATTCATACAGACACCACAACAACTCCTCTACAATTTCTGTCAATTAGTAGGTCATGATGAGTGCAATTTCCATAGTTATAGATTAATGATGGACAGGAAACCTGCATATAGGGTGCAAGCAAAAGCACAGCCTCTATACCAAGGCACTTGGGAACGTGAGGTGAGTATCTGGGGTGCGGCCGAGGCCGAGGTGGAGTTGAGCTTGGTAGAGGCCGACGGCAGCTGATTTGTTACAATTGTGGAGGACCATTACATTAAGTGAGAGACTGTCCGAATCTGACATGACTGTCATGTCTCTATTGTGCTCAATTTGACAATGCAACTAAGGATTGCCCTATATTGTTGGCTAAGATTCATGAAAAGGGGGTAAAACCTCCACAACCGACGTAGAACCTACAAATGATGAGGGATGAGCCTCACGAGGAAGACCCTAAGATAAACATTATGCTGCAAAGCAGAACGACAATTGGGGAGGATAAAGGGAAGCAACCTACAGAAGGTCAATGGATCTGTAAAGCACTAGAAAGGGAGACTGGATTTGGTTTGGAGCGCGCTAAAGATAAATTTATGGAAGCTAAGAAAAGCTTCACTGAGGCCTTTACGTAAGGAAGTTAGGAGAAACTAGTTGAATAAATGGACCCATCCATGATTACCATGCTTTTAGAGACCTGCATGAAACTGCTCCACGATAGTAAGGCTATGAAGGGACTACACAAACTGATCAATTGGTGCACTGGAAAGGAAAACACTACTGGTGAACCACGCGTATTCAGAAAGCTTGGTAAGCATAAGGCAAGGACTGGACGTGAGATGAGACTCACCACACAGATAGGGGAATATGAAATGGACCAAGTTATCTTGGATCTGGGATCTGATGCAAATGTTTGCCAAAACAAAGATGGGAAAGAATGGGAAGACTTGCACTTCAGTGGTCCCCGATCCAATTAAGGATGGAAAATCAACAAAAAATCATCCCAATGGGGAGGCTGTAGGGGGTAACTGTTGACATCAAAGGTACAAGCACACTGGTGGATTTTGAAATAATACAGATTGTGGATGATAGAAATCCCTACCCTGTGCTCCTTGGGATCGATTGGGACACTAACATGAATGGGGTAATCAACTTGTAGAAGCAAAAGATGATATTTGAAAAGAAACCACTCCACATAGTGGTGCCACTGGATCCTTCAAAGGATTGTGCTATACATAACTCAATGATTATGAAAGTGATGATGATTTGAACTAGATTTATAGGATAACGATGCAAGACTAGGATTGGGTAAATCTGACAGCAGACGGACATATTGCATGGGACCGTGAGAGCTCATACACATTAGATTCATTCGAAGATCTAGAGCAATGGGAGAACTAACGACATGAAGTTTCTACGCTGTGTTGTAATATGATGACCAAGTCATTGCACCGTTTATCCTCAGAGGTAAGAAATCTTCCTCACTGTGATGGGCTAACTGATGTTGATCGCTTTTTGGATGCATTTGAAAGAGAAGTGTCAGAGAAGCATCGCTTCCAGGCCTTGGATTGGGCACTGCATGCTACGTCTGCAAGATGGTGAGGTACGCACAAGGATGATTTCAGTGATTGGCACGAATATAGGAGGATGATGAGAATACGTTTTGGACAGCTGAAAGTACGGATGATAGACAAGTATGATGGAAGGGATGATCTGCACAATCACATAGCCAAATGGACTAAGGCTTATGGAGCGGAGCCCCAGCCTGAATGGGTGCATCTTTTTTCTCATACCCTAGATTTCATACCAATGAATTAGTACATGGAAATAGACCTCCACCATGGCACTGAAGAATGGGACATCTTGTGCCGGAGGTTTATAATGACGTTCATCTTTGAGGATGGGTTTAATTGTATTGACACGATGCTACAAGAGGTTAAAGCAATGATATTTAAGATACCACAGGATCATTTGGACCTGATTCAACCTGATTGGAATACCTAGTTGAACCACATGCAGAAATGCTATAATGTGACCTCTGAAGAAGAAGATGAGGATGGCAGAAATATTAATATTCTGGAAGTCGACGGTCACCACGAGGTTGAAGGACCACAGATAGAGGATCAAGACATAACCATGCCACTGAAAACTAGACAGGTCAGCATTGGCATAGAGGCAGAGCTTAAATTTGTGAATATTAGGGACTATTGGTACAACACGACAGTAGATAAGGTCGCTGAGCTCCTCCATGAATATCAGGATTTTTTCCCTAAGAAGTTTTATGATCTGAACGAAATAATCTAAGACCTAGGTGTCATGAAGATCACCTTGAAACTAGACGCGAAACCTTTGAAACAAAGACCTTACTGTCTTAATCCAAAGTATAAGGAAAGGGTCCACACTGAGTTAGATAAGATGCTTGTGGTAGGTACTATTGAACCAGTGGAAGAAACTAAGTGGGTAAGCCCAATAGTGGTTCAAGAAAAGAAACAGAAGGAAGAAATAAGGATATGTGTAGATCTCCAGAAATTGAATGACGCTTGTGTGAATGATCCTTTCTCGACCCCATTCAATGATGAGGTCCTGGATAACATAGGTGGACAAGAAGCATACTCTTTCACTGATGGGTTCTCTGGGTACCATCAGATCAAAATCGCACACGAGGATAGAAGCAAGATGACCTTCGTGACTGAATGGGGATGTTTTCAGTACACCATAATGAATTTTGGGCTGAAGAATGTGCCAATGATCTTTTCGCGTGTAGTCATTGTGGCATTCAAAGACTTCCTTCATAAAATTTTGGAGGTATACTTTGAGAATTGGACAATATTTGGATTGGTCAAGCGCCATGTGGCGAGCCTGCGCTTGATGCTAGATAGATGTAGGAGATATCATATCGTACTCAATTTGAAGAAGTGTCTATTTTATGTCCCTTTTGGGATCTTGCTTGGTTATGTGGTATGAAGACATGGTTTAATGGTAGAACCTGCAAATATTGTAGTGATAATCAACTTGGAGGTGTCGAGGAATGTGAAACAGTTGTGCACAACTCTACAGCATATCAGATACTATAGGAAGTTCATCAAGAGTTATGCACAGAGGAAATTATTGAGAAAGGATGCTACATTCTATTGGAATGATGAATGTCAAAAGAGCTTGGATGTGTTGGCTTGTTGGAGCATGACCTAGGTTCAGCGTTAATTAGCCAAACCAATCCCATTACTACTAGCCCTTTCGGCAATATTCTGCAGGGGGTGGATCGAGGTCTCACCTGAAGTAGTATGGGAGGGTGCTAGAACCAGGTTTTCGCATGCTGGAAATGCCTGATGGTTTCGATTGGTCTGCAGTTTGTCCCTACACATAGGTTTCCCCGCACACTTTCCCTTTCCTTGTGGCTTGATATACTGCCTTCGCGCAGCCCTACCCAGGGGTTGAGCACCGCGCTTTGCGTTATTACCCAAGACCTTGATTATATTCCAATGTCAGTTAATTATCTCTGCCTACTTGAGTGCTTTAAGATACACTTAACAACATAAAGCATTCATACAGGTGCACACAGTAAATAAACAATATATTTGCAAATTATATCAATCATGCATTAACCCTAGAAAAGTTACACATAATTATAACCAAACTTATCTTTATCGATTCTTTCCACCATTATAGACTCGACTCACCCATCGCACTCAGCTACAGGGGTCCTCGCACTCAGCTGCGGACTACTAGGCCTTTGCGTACTCATCTGCAACGCGTTCTCCTAATCTACAACCCAAGGACACACTTTACACTACGACTCAATCACTTAGACTTCTCATGCTTCTATTCTTTTTTAGTTCATCTTTTACACTTAGAGCCTCACTCTATTTATACAATCCCATGGTCCATGGACGATGGGTAGGTCTATCCAACTGACATTACATTACAAAACTAGGGCAGACAACCCTATGACTCTATCATACTTTTGCGCTCCACACCCACAATTTGTGGAGCTTTACAATAAGATTTGGTCAAAACTTGGGCTTTAAGCCCCAAAACATGCCTTGGGGGATTCCATGCCGAATAGGAGCCCAACACAAACATTGTGACTCGCCCTCAAGTCACTTTATTGGCATGATGATATTTGCGTAGAGTTCCTCCAACTATTCTCGAACTGCGTGGAGGTCAGCAGCGCATTGAGCTGCTGCTTGCTAAATCTGCTGCATATGTTGTTCTGAGACTTATGTGTCGGGAGTGATTCTCTACATTAGTATGTGCATTCCCCTACATGTGTGTGAGATTGCCTTTGATTTCTAGCATGATGGTGAAGGTCTCATCGATCTAAGGCTAAACGCACATTTTTAGGACTACTTCCTTATGTCATGTTGCATTCATCTGCTCCTTCAGCTCTTTAGCCTGTTGCATCTGTGTAAGCCTCTGAGTGAGGACCACCATCTACACAGTTCCTTGGACATTGTCATATTGCTATTGGAGTTCTCACGCATCTATCTCTAAGCAATGGATGTTGGGGTCCTCCTATAGATTTGAGAGGACCTCAAGTGATTCTTCCAACATACTGGTGCAGTTGTGCACTGCACCTCTAATTTCCTCCAATCTCATTGTCATAGTGCTAGTGCACTGTTCTCTAACTTCTAGGGGAATGGATGGCTACACCTTTAACCGCAGCTCAGTGATCTAAAGGTTCAGCTCCAGCTGAACCTTTGTCATTTCTTCCCTCGACTCATGGACCCTTGTTGCTAACCTGTGGATCTGCACCTCTACTGGTATGTCTACTGGGATGGCCAGCTCCGGGATGCTTTGGCAAGCATCATTTATCACCTGTGCCAGTTATTGATTCTATGACACCAAGTCATTGTGCTACAAGCTTAGTTGTTCCATATTTATTTTTTTCTCACTGAGGACTTGGAGCGTGCAGCTCTCCCTAGCTTGTAGCTCTGCAGTTATCCCATCCTTCAATAGATATAAGGTCTCACGCAAGAGTGCAGATATATTGATACCAAGACCTTTCAGCATGTTGATTGTAGGCCTGTCGGCCTCATTTGATGTCACTAGTGCCCCTTTTAATAGCACTATGGTATTTTTCATCCGCGCGCACAAAATTTTGCTCTGCTGCCATGGATGTGATTGCAAGGTTGGCCGAAAGGGTACCAACCTGAGGGGGGGCATGCCTGTAATTCCTACAACTATGCTCTGAGGGCCCCCAACACAATCTGGTTCTCCTGCATGAAATCTTGGAGAGCCTCATTGGCGACATCGTGCACCGTTTCACTAACGTCATGTTGATCACCCTTGGTTAGGGTGATCGGGTCAATAGACAACTTAGATGCCTTGACCTTCTTACGCGAGCCTGCTCACTCTGTTGGGTGCTAGCGCTTTAGCTTAATCGATGCGATTCATGGGTTTGCACCTCCCTCTTCTGTATCTACTTCATTTGCTTCCTACCCCTGTGAAGGCGTTGCTTGGCCCTCTCTCACCTTCGTGGCTGCTTCCTGTGCTACTGCTACTGCTGTGACCTTTTTCTGCTCAAGTGCTTTTTCTGCCGCATCCTGCGTTGCCCGCACTTCTGCTGCCACTGCTTCCTTCCTTCGTTTTTCAGCCAACTATGCAATGCACAGCTTGGTGTCATCTTTCTTTCTTTACGCTGCCAACTTCTCAATCTTTGTGATGTCTGGTGCATGTCACTCCAATGGTCAGGCCCCCAGGACATTGAAAATGACATTGCCTGTGAATATGAAGGGTAGCTTTGTCCACTGTTTAGTTGGGTCCTTGTGCACCCTAATATAAATGTTATACATGTCCACTTTAAATTCTGCAAAACTCTATAGACTATTGTAAACAGTGGGTGACAACTGTGGCTTACAGTTGATCGCCATTATGAGGTTCATCTTCATGAACACCCAGAAGCTTTTGATCTTGCGTATCCACTTAGCATCCTTCGTGGCATATAGCGAAGCACACTTCACGGCCTTTGGTAAATCCTTACCAATAATGGGAATTGGCTATCCTCTAGAAATTCCATAGCCATGAGCACTATGGACAACAAAATCCATGCATAGTGGAACATTTTTCCCTGTTCCTAATATTCACGACAATTTTCTAAAAACTCCTTGCGGAGGAATTTGGACCAGATAAATTGGAACCCTCCATGCACTTCTCAACCAGTGCTATCACCAGCGTGGGTACTTCGTTCGTGCAGCACTTGCGCATGACCTTCCTGCCAGGATTTGGGTTGCCACATGCATTTCTTTCTCCTTGATGCTGGAGATGGCATAGCCCCTCTTCTTCTTTTCCAGCTTGTACTTTTTCTTCATGGCCTCTGCGATGGCCAAGTCACTGCCCTTCCCTTCTGATATGTCCGTGGGGTCCTCTCCTTTGCATGGAAGTGAGGAGATGTAGTGAATCAGGTTTGCTGTAATGGAGATGGGATCCTCCAGCCACAAACACTCATCATGCACCAGGCAGAGCAGCTGCCTGATGACGAAAATGGTTATTGGTGCACGATAGAACTATGGTACCTAGAGCAGATTCAGTAGCCCAACCTTTTCGACTCCAGGCAACCATTTTCACTGCTCTGGTTC
Organism: Pinus taeda; assembly: GCA_000404065.3. NCBI lineage: Eukaryota > Viridiplantae > Streptophyta > Pinopsida > Pinales > Pinaceae > Pinus > Pinus taeda. Next base: position 139,682 of record APFE030276381.1, on the reverse strand, counting down.
TGTAGCCCCCACCATAGTGTTCTACTTGGGCTTCATAAGGTTCCTAGTCTCAAGGTGAGGGAACTTCTTGTGGTTAGTGAGGTCCCAATCTTTGAATTTCAGGCTCGGCACACGTCCCAAGTGCGTGCCTTCGAACATAATGTTCTCTAGGAGGAGCGGGGTCCAGAGTGAACCCTTGGTCTCGTACAAGTCCTTGGGCACTTTCCCCTTCCCTTTTCGCAGGGGGACATAAGCAGGCAATTTTGTCACGTGGTTTGCAGGCTGAGTGTCCTCCTCCATGCCTTCATCCTCATCCTCGGTGACAATAAGATCCTCCAGATCTTCTTCTTCTTCATCCATCTCTATGATGACAGCTTTCTCCTTCTCCTCCATTGACAATTTGTTGCGTAGTGGGTTCCGTTGGGACACACATACAAGGACCATTGCTTGTTTGTGCTTCTTGGGTCTTGGCATGCACGGTGATTTTGGGATTTATGCCACAATCCCGGTGCCTTCTCGAACATCCCCCATAGTTAGGGCCTTCATGGCCTCCTCGACAGTTATTTCTATTATCTCCATGGCATCCTTAGCTGTTTTCATTGTATCTGTGCAGAAATATAACACTTGTGATCTTAGGGGATCAATCAACGCCCGACACTCAACAATCAAGGCTTTGCTCGATAGCTCAGTTCCCAAATGACCAATTTTTGTTTGCTTGGCAATCCTTTGTAACTTATAGCACATTTTGAATTTGAATTCAATCATTCCCCCCAAATCTGGTTCATTAATGCTCCCTTGGCAGCATATTTTCCCAAATATTTCCTATAAATCACGTCTTAAATGCTTGTTGCCTGCTCCATTTAGCCTTAAGTTGAGCTTCCCATTGTGAGTAGTGACTTCAACGGTCACTTTCTGGCCAACCCGCACGGCAGCGCAACCCCTTGTGCACAATCACGAACCTTGTGAGTCTTTGCTTCTACACGCATCTCCAATGTCACGCAGCTCCCAGGCAGAATAGTTTATAGTCCCACGCTCCCCTTCAACTCCCTGGAGCACTAAGACTATTCCTTCCTTGGCTAGTCAGGTGGCTGTGCCACCTATGTGCAGTTTCCTCCAATCATCTAGCATTATCTCTAGGAAATACCTACCCTTTTTCATTATTGGCCGCATTGTGCACCTTATCCTCTACAACACATCAACCTAGTTAATTATCTTAGTAATATGCAGTCCAAGCCAAAGCATCATTCTAATCAATTCGTGGTGATAGTCCTCAAGCTTGTCAGCATGATCATGCACACCTTGTTTTATAATAGTGGTCTTCTTATAAATAAACTTGTTCCTTATCTCGTCTTCCAGCTTCTTGACTTATGCTTCTACCAAAGTGCTTTTCCTCCTTAATCGCACCCTTTATTTTTCAATTTCTTGAAGCCTAAAATTTTCATGTTGGATTTCTGCGTCCAAGGTTTCGTGAATCGTCGCATCTATTGGTGTGATCATGCGCAGCCTAAGTTCTCCAAGTATTATAGGGCTTACTCCTGTTGCTTCATACTCTAGCCAGGCAATGCCTGCTTGGTCACAATTTCGCACATGGTCCTATATGTCAAGAGCACTGACGGTATGTGTAGGTCCCAGTCAGCCCACTTCACATGGTGGACCATGTTCAGTGCTTCACATACTTTGTCAAAAGCTTCTACGTGAATATTCCTCTACGCACTTGGTCTTACCATACTTCCTGGTCTCAAATAGAGAGGTCGTTCGCACCATTGTCTTGCCTGCACCGGCGTCTCGATCATGTTTCCTAACATGAGTACTATTTGTATTCCTGTAAGTTTTGTACCATATGCTTGTACCCACCTAGAAAGGTGGGTGCATGGGTCATTTCATCTGTGACACTTGTCTTTTAACCACATATGAGGCTTCCCAAACTACATGCACATCATCCTTCTGCAATCACGCTAGTCCTCGAAACTTCTTTGGTGTGTACCCCACCATCTTGTGGGCATAGCTCTTAGTACCCATTTTAGAGCATCGAAACGTTATTGTTCCAGTACTTCTCTTTCAAATTTTTTCAGGAAGTCATCCACCTCGCTTAACCCATCATACGTAGGCAGCTATCTTAACTCTATTGCTACACAGTGCAACGCTCTTGTCATCAAGTTATAGTTCAGTGTGGTTACCTTGTGTAACTGGTTCTATCATCTTTCTATCTCTTCATCAAAATCTAATGTACAGGAGATTTCACGCTCCCAAGAGATTCAACCATCCATGATTGGAGTTACCTAATCTTGCTCCCACACGGTTATCTTGTAGATGCAGTGTAGATCGTTGTCACTATTGTAGTCACGCACTAGCTCTGTGTAGTGTGATCCTTCCATAGGGTCTAAAGGTACCATTACGTGCAGTGACATTTTCTCAAAAATCATCTTGCGCTTCTTTAGATTTACCACTCCATTCATGTCAGTGGCCCAATCTATTCCCAGTAGTGCGGGATAGGGATTGTTGTCATCAATAATCTCTATCACTTCGAAATATGCTAGTGCACTCGCACCTTCGATATCTACTGTGATTCCCTACAATCTTCCCATAGGTAGGATATTTTGGTGGTTTACCATTCATAGCTGGATAGGAGACCATTGTAGCGCAGGCCTGCCCATGCATTCCCATGTCTTCTTTGGCAGGACGTTCATGTCCGATCCTAGATCCAAAATCACGTGATCCATTTCATATTCCCTGATCTGCACAGTCAATCGCATCTCCCTTCTTGTTCGCATCATGTGCTTCTTGAGCTTTTGGACTACGTGTGGCTTCTCTTACACAGTCCCAACACATCTATTTATGAGCTGTTGCAGCTCCCTCACAGCCTTGCTATCGCGCAATAGCTTCATGCATGTCTCTAACAATGTAGTGAGCATCGATGGGTCCATTTCTAGCTCCATTCTATCCTTACTTCCTGAAGTGGACACATCAGCGAAGCTCCTCTTAGCTTCCACGAAGGTCTCCTTAGCGTGCTCCAAATCAAATTCAGGGTCCTTTGTTGGAGCCTTGCGAAACTAGGTACTTTCTTCATGCTACTTACCTTTGTCATCCCCTATCATAATACCACTCCAGAGCATGATATTTACATTCGGGTATTCCTCGCATGGCTCAAACCTCATCATTTGCAGGTTCTGAGTTGGGGGAGGTTGGAGTGCTCCTTTATAGCACCACTTCACTATCAGCGTGGGACAGTCCTCCATCTCATGATCAAACTGTGTACAATATAAGCATGATGGTCTCGTTGGATTTATACAATTGCATTCATAATGCCTTGGCCCTCTACAACTGTAACATATCAGCTGTCCACAAACTCTTCCTGGTCCCATTCCACCTCGGCCTCTTCCGTGCCCCTGAAATCTAGTGCGTTCCATTCCTACATTTTGATCGAGGGGTAGCGTTTCAGCCTAAACTCTGTAGGTAGGAGGTTGATCCATCATTAATTCATAACTTCTATAGGTGCACTCATCATGGACTATTGACCTGTAGAAATTACAAAACAACTGCTGGGAATTCTACATATACTTTTGTAACATATCACAATTATCTATAGCATGCTTCCCTCCTATCTGAAAAGTTGTGCACCACAATACAAGCATCGTGCTTGGTCCTACTTGTGCCTCCAGCCTCAATGGCATTGGTCCTCCTCTCGCGAGGTAATTCACAAACACTAGGTAGTAGTCCTTGTCGTTCCCTTGGCCCTTGCACTTTACACACCATACCTCGTCACATACTTCTGGATGAGTTATCTTGTCTTGTTTCAAATTCTACATCTCAAGGCACAAATTCTTCAAATTCACGTGAATCTATTGGACTCCTAGGTTAGGATCTTGTATCAGAGTCTCGTACAATCTCATCGTGACCTCCAAAGCTTCAGCCTGAGTGGTTAGCCTTTGTTGCGACAACGTGTTCTGGAGATGCAGTGTTAATGAATCTACAAACCATTCGTGGTGTTGCCCATCTATTAAGGTCATGTTTGCTTCACGAATTATGCACTTTAGTCTTTGATCCAACTCCCACGGGGTTTCGCTTGGTAGCATTGAGATTTCCTTGAATCCAATGATCAACTATGCCTCTGACTTTGCCCTACTAAATTATTTTTTTAGCGTAGACTATATATCCACTATCCCTGCATTTAGATTATCATTAGAATGCTTAATGTACCAAGTTAGCGCGTGATCCTGCAGAGTGCTGACCAATGTTTCCTTCCTTATATTGTTGTCTATGACACCCTATTCTTCCCATATCACTTTTACCATGAACCAAAATTGGTTCGGATCTTCATTCCCTACTTCCTTGAACACTGGTAGCTTTATTGTGCTAACCATACTACTTTGTGGTGGTGGCAGAGGTGGTATGGGTGAAGTCAGGGGTGAAGATGCTAAAAATGGTGGTGGTGTGGGTGGGGGTGGTATTCACGAAATTCTCTGCTTTATCAGATTGATCGCACTTCTTGGTGAAACCTTTGTGAGCTCTTCTTCACCCCTGTGTGGAGGTGAAATCAAGGGGCTAGTTTCTAGTTCTATGCTACCTTTGTCTCTGTAGATCCTCCCATTCTACATAGCCCCAAACATCAATTTATTCACATAACCCACTTTTCACATAGTAGCATTTTAATCCAAGTGTTCAAATATTTAATGTACTTATCTTACGGTCCCTTGAGGAAGCATCATTATGCCTTGCTATAGCTGACTAAAGTATCTACCATGAATTTAGTGATGAATCCTCCTATGATTCGATCTAGCTAGTGATCAACAGTGCACACGATCTTATCTTTTGATGTTTGTAGTTTGTGCACCAATTCTGGAGTCCACACAATAGGTTTGTCGAGTTTACACTTTCCTTAGCTATCTGCTAGCTTTGCGATCCACTCGTACAACTCAGTAGGGAAGGACGCAATGAAAATTTCATGGATTTTCATATATAAGTAGCAATCTAACTACTATTCCTTTGATAATTGTGGATTCTTGTTTTCCTGCATTGTGAACTCATGAATCTTTACATTCAAGCACTATTCAATTCCTTTCTTTGTCAGATTCTAGTGATATGACATTAGACATCTCTATGCGGATCTTGGTCTTGGCAACGGAACCATTTTTGGCTTGTTGGGGCCTGACCCAGTTTCAAAGTTAATTAGCCATACAAATCCCAGTACTACTGGCCCTTTTGGCAATAGTCTGTGGGGTACAGACTGAGGTCTCACCCGAAGTAGTATGGGAGGGTGCTAGAACCAGGTTTCCACACCCTAGAGATGCCTGATGGGTTCGATTAGTCTGTGGTTTGTCCCTGTGCACAGGTTGCTCTGCGCACTTTCCCTTTCCTCGCGACCTAATATAGTGCCTTCGCACAGCCCTACCTAGGGGCTTAGCACTGCGCTCTATGTTATTACCCAAGAGCTTGCTTATACTCCAATGTTAGTTAATTATCTCTTCCTACTTGAGTGCTTTAAGTTACACTTAACAACATAAAGCATTGATACAGGAGCGCACAATAAATAAACAACATATTTGCAAATTATATCAATCATGCATTAACCATAGAACTATTACACAAAATTATAAGCAAACTTCTCTTTATTGATTCTTTCCATGGTTACAGACTCGACTTTCCCTGCACACTCAGCTATAGGGGTTTGTGCACTCAGTTGCGGACTACTAGACCTTTGTGCACTCAGCTGCAGAGCCTTCTCCTACTCTATGACCCAAAGACACACTTTACACTGCATCTCAATCACCTAGACTTCTCATGCTTCTATTTTTGTTTTTTTATTTCATATTTAACACTTAGAGCCTCACTTTATTTATACAATCCCATGGTCCGTAGACCATGGGTAGGTCTATCTAGCTGACATTACATTTCAAAACTAGGGTGGACAACCGTATGACTCTATCATAATTTTGTGCCCCGCGCCAACAATTTACTAAGCTTTACAACAAGATTCAGTCAAAACTTGGGCTTTAATCCCCAAAACATGACTTGGGGGGATTCTAGGCCCAATAGGATGTGCTAAGAGAGAAAATGGTCACCGCACCAATCCTAGTCTTCCCAGATTGGAAGAAGGAATTTCATGTGCACGTGGATGCATCATGTATTGTGCTAGGGGTTGTACTGACACAGGTAGGTGATGGAGAACTAGATCATCCTATAGCATTCCCAAGTAGGAAGTTGTCTAAAGTAGAGAAAAATTATTCCACGACATAGCGTAAAGGATTAGTTATGGTGTACACACTCCAGAAGTTTAGGCACTATTTGTTGGGTGGACATTTTAAGGTGTATACGAATCATTCTGCATTAAAGTACCTGGTCAACAAGCCTATGTTCTGGGGGGGGGGGAATATGTAGGTGGCTGCTATTGTTCTAGGAGTATGAATTTGAAGTTATTGTGAAGCTAGGACAACTGAATGCGGGACCTGATCATCTGTCGTGCATTGAAACTGAAGAGTAACCTACTAATTTGGAGGAAGGACAGCTTGATGCACAACTCTTTATAGTGCGCGTCACAGACAGTCACTTTGAAGATATTATCCACTTTTATATCATTGTAGGGCACTTGTACAAAATGGGGTCAAACGAAATATTGCAACATTATGTGCTTGAATTTGAATGAAGCAACATCCTCGCTAAGGTTCATGGAGGTGCTGCCGGAGGACATTATGCAGGGAAAGCGACAACAAAAAAAATTCTACGCGCTGGGTTGTGGTGGCCAACCGTGCATAAGGATTCGAAAGCATATCGTAGGGCATGTAATGCATGTCAAAGAACAGATAGGCCATCACAGAGGGATGATCTGCATCTAATGTCATAGGTGACATTACAACCATTCGAAAAATGGGAAATCGACTTTGTGGGACCAATTCAACCTCAAGGAAAGAAGACAAGTGTGCGGTACATCATCACCGCGAGTGAGTATTTGACCAGATGGGTGGAGCCACAATCTATGAAGGACAACATAGGCGCGACAAGAAAAAAATTTATTTTTGAGTATGTCTTGACGAGATTTGGGTGTCCAAAGATCTTGATGAGTGATCATGGTATGCACTTTCTTAACGAAACAATCAGCGCTCTGACAGAGGAATTTAAAGTGTTTCATCAGAAAAGTACCCCTTATCATTCACATGCTAACGGGATGGTGGAATTATTCAATAAGATATTGGAGAGCCCACTAATGAAGGTCTGCAATGCTCAATGAAATGACTGGGATGTGCACGTACCCACGATGCTATGGGCCTACAAAACGACTTGCAAGAAGGTGACTGGACAAACACCTTTTGGTCTTGTGTATGGTGTAGAAGTTGTGATGCCATTGGAATACATTGTACCTATTCTGTGCATAGCATTACTCATAGGAATGGCGAATCGTGGAGCTCTGGAAGAGAGTCTTGCGCAACTAGAAGAGCTTGAGGAGGACTAATTTCTAGCTATATTTCATCAACAAGTTCAAAAGGAGCATGATAACGAATGGCATGATCAGCACATCAAACTGCGCACCTTCAAAGTAAATGATCTAATCTTGTTATATGACAACAAATTTGATACATTTCCAGCGAAATTTAGTATTCAATGGATAGGGTCGTATGTCATCAAAGAGATTACCGATGGCGGGGTAGTTCAGCTGGTCAAAATTGAATGGAGAAGCCTTCCGAGGGAAGGTGATTGGAATTCAATTGAAGCCATACACCAGTGATTGAGCTAGGTGACTGTATGAGGGAAGCATAGTCTTAACACTCCAAGCAATTGAAAGGAAGCGCGTGACTATAAACTACACTTTTCAGGTCGAAGATCTATGCGATTAGGGAACTACGTGGAACGAAGAAATGTCACAAAGCGTGCAAAAGCATGCAGGCAGCTATGCTTCCAAAGGAAAAATTGCATAGGATAGCTGGAAAGTGGTCATTGAAGTCACTTTTCATGATTTGACGATGAAAACATGGCCAAATGGAGTGGGGCGGGGGTTGCATTTAAGTTGGAATTTATGGACCAGATCTTTGAAAATCTTCTACCAATCTCGCATTAATGAATCGATTTCAGGGGGAACGGTCGAATTTGAATTCAAAAATGCCTATAAATTACAGAGTGTTGCCATTTTAATAATTGAGGCGTTGAGCTCTCTGGCGCACTGAACCATGAAAACTTTCAAGTTTTGATAGCAAGTTTAGTATTTGAGATGTTGCCAAAGGAGACACGGGATTTATTTCATAGCATCATGTCGATGCCTGCAGAAGCTATGAGTGTTAAAGAAGTGACAGACGAGGGAGTTGTTCCAGAGGTGGCTATGGTAGCATAGGGAGCTTCCCCAAAGGTTACACCTATGAAAGTACTGACAGAAGTTCCTAAATCCCCTAGGACACCTAGGCCAAGGCCTACGCTAACCTAGGAGGGTCGAAAACTGAGGAAGGACAAGCAGGAAATGTAGGCACTGGTGCGTGCATCACCTAGGAAGCATCCACAGTCGGGAAAAGCCACCACACAAGAAAAGGCCAAAATGATTGACCTAGAGCTGGAAGAAGAGGCCAATGAAATCCCCATGGATGATGAGGGTATTACAGTGGAAATAGAGGACGTTGAAATTAAGGGGTTAGACCCCATCTCTAAGATGCCTGAATACATTCCTCCCCACAGGGGCAAGATGAAGGTACCCAAAGATATTGATGAGAGTAAGGTCACCCTGCACACACCCCTCCTGTCGACCAAATTGTCTTTGAGGGACTACGCTTGGGGCGTGTCTCCCTATTGAAGTTGGACGACTGGGAATTATTTGACACGACGTGCTTCCCTCATTTAGCAACAGACCAACTTATGCACCATGTCTTCCACAAAAATACTGGAGTGACCATGTTGGAGCTGAGGAAGTGGCTAAAAGGCATGGACAAAGTAGGCCTGCTAAACCTATTATGGGTGTCACATTACAATTACGCACCTGTAATGATGGTAGTGATCAAGTAGCTGATGTGCTTGGTGCACGAGTGGTGTCTGTGATTGGAGGAGCCGATAATCATCACGGAAATGCTGATCCATAGGATCACACAAATGGCATACATAGGAGAAAATCTGGCAATGGTGTTTGGTAGAAGGTCGGTGAGCATGCGCTTGCTGAGGCAATGAAGGAAAAATTCAAGCTCGTAAAGAAGCCTCTCGGCTATGCTATTTTGAGTATCTCTGACCCAATGGTCAAAATGGCGACACAAATATTGGCAGTGAAGGTCATGCAAGAGTGTGGCACAGATGAAGTGTCGGCACCAGTGATAGCTTTGGTGGCCCAGTGCGCAGAGGGAGTTAAATTTAACTAGCCATTCCACCTCTGCGGTGAGTTCCTATTGAACTGTCGCGATGCAAAAGATCACATTAAGACTTTCCACTATGCATGGCTATTGCTATCCATAGTGTTGGTTGTGTGGGAGCTACCTAAAGATAGCCAATTTCCTCTAGTCACGCCGAACCTACCAAAGGAAATGAAGTTCACTTCATTGTGGGCGAAGAAGGATCCTCAGCGGATAATGGACAACAAGATCTTTTGGATCTTGATGGAGATGAGCATCCATATGGCCATCAACCACAAGCCTCGGCTAACACCTAAAAATTTTGAAAACTTGCAGAATACATGGAATTCAAGATTGACTTCCACCATGTCTCAGTATAGACATGGAAGGACCCTGAGCAGAAATGGCACAATGTTACAAAATTGACAATGGGATCTAGCAAGACTCCCACACAGCGAAAGAAGGAAGAAGCCCAGCTGAAGATGGAATAGCTAGTGGTGAAGAAGAAAAAGGAGGTCGATGACAAGGCCAAGGAAGAGCATACTGTCGTACAGTAGTCGGGTGGACAGGCAGGTGAAGAGGAGAAGAGGTGAAGAGGTGAAGAGTTGTGAAGTTGATGTTTGTTTCCAAAACTGATCATAGGCATTTTCCTTCAAAGATGCATTCTTTTGTTTAATTTCAAGGAAATTAGTGAAGATGTTTGGCTCCTCTTGTTCACTTACTCCTACAAATTGGGTGATCTCCAAAAAATTCTATTTCATTGAAGAAGAGGATGGAGTGATGATTACAATTTCTTCTGTCCCTGTAGAAACCTACAAATCATCCAAATTGATGATTATAGGCTCTCTATGACTTTGAGTAGTAGTGCCTTTGGAGTCAGTCCTTGGTTTCTTCTAATAGATAATGAAATATTTTTCACCTTTTGCTGATGATGAAGATTTTTCCTTGGGCCTCTTCTCCTGCATGCTTTGAGAAGTGGGAGTCTAGAGGGCAGAAGGGGGTAAAGTATATTCTTCTACTTCCTAAAGTGTATTCTCCTCCCACTATTCTTGATTTCTATACTTTTCAATATCTTGTCTTGGAGTATGATTGCAAGGTGTGGTTTTGAGTTCCACCGTTAAGTTGGAGATTATATTGAATGGATCATAAGTCCAGGTGAAACTTGGTTGGAACCCCATTTGCTTGAGTATTGAATCTACTTCAATACCTATTGATCTAGTATTGAAAATAAATGATCCTACTTATGACTTGATTTTTAACTGAGATTTCCTCTTCCCTAGAATGAAATGTAGTTCATCCATGTTAATAATTTTCCTAATATATTCTAGAGAGAAAATTATCGTTGGAACATATTTGGGCAATTTGTATGGAGCTAGTGCACATCCATACAGTCTAATATATGTATAATTATGGTAACAATACTTGTTACCTGTCTTGGCTTGGTCACTCAAATGCAAGATCCTTTTGATTTCTAGATTAGTCCTAGGTTCGCTCTCACTGCTAAGAATTTGTGCAAATGGATGAATAAAACAATCAATGAAATATGAAAACTTAAACTTAGTTGAGTTCCTCCTGATCAATGAAGTCAACTATGTGACTGATTGAATCACTTATTGATCATCCTTCTTATGTAAATTTATATGCAACTTGTCTCCTTGTTGAAAAAAGATCATATGCACTAGTACAGAGGAATATTTAAATACTCCTTCAGTAGTAATCTTCATAAATTGTTCATGCATACTTTCGACCAAAAATTAACTGTAATTATACTTGAAAGCAGGTTTCTTTTATTTGGAGAAGATGGATAGATAACTTAGAATAGATTCATCTACTCATTGATCTATTTGGTAACCTAACAAGCAAGAAAGTAAGTGTTATCACCAAGAAATTGATCATCTAGCCTAATTTTCTAGATCGATCAAAGTACACCCTGTAAAGCCAATTTTACCATAGTAAAATTTCTTTCACTGTGAGAAATAACCTAATAAACCACCTTTATTAAGTAATTATAGTTAAACCTATTGTAGCCTACTCTGTCATTTAAATTATCATTTTTTATGTTGCTTAAAATTAAAAAAAATGGAATATTAATTTTTGAAAATCAAAAGAGAATTAGAAATTTTAGAGTATTTGTTACACTAATGGCAGCATTTAAGATGTTATGAAAGTGGGCCTGATCCATCAGTTAAAGACCGAACATGTCAGTGAAGTACGATCAAATATCGGTGAGGGATACAAGTAAAGTGTTCTACAGGGGAAAAGGGAGAACGAGTTATAATTTATAGCCCAAACCCCACAGCTGACCCTAATGTCAACATGGCTGACTGAAATCAACGGCCCATGATCGCCGCGGGGGTTCAACCTTGATCAAACTCATGTACACTCCCTACTTCCGTAGCGGGCCACCCTGCATTGTTTACTTGACATCACCTCTGCCACACCATCCACCATTGCCATTCATTTCCATCCAGCTCACCCACCGTACCCCGTCACCTCATCTGGCACTCTATTAATTTGTTACATTAATTGTAGGTTTCCCTCCGTTTTGCTTACCATATATTAAAAGGAAAGTGAAAACCTCATTGCATTAATCATTTTCTTTCGGTACCAAGCAGCTTCACCTCTAGTTTAGCATTCCAAGTCAGTAACTGTCATTCATAGACATCATGGCCAAACAAATAAGTTCCTCCTCTGTCATCCATACCCCGTTAATGGACATTGAACATAATATTTTTGACACCTTTTACCCAATTAAGCACATTTCCCTATGTCAAGAAGTCGTTCTAAACCATAAAAATTCCCCTGTATTCATGGCAATGGTTAGGTCTGGTGTTTCAACAGCATTCATCCCAAAAACTCAATTGTTCCCTGGATTCATTCAGTGGTTGGCCTCATCAATGTACCCTAAGAAGTGTTTTGTACTGAATCAGTCTGGGGAGAATGTTTTCCAAGTGACCTCTAAGTTAATTCACCAAGCTTTTAATTACCCTGTATCTGGAACTTATACCACCTTTACTGAAGAGTCCCTAGTCTCATATTATGATAACCTGTCATCCCATGAGTTTTCTTATGCTACCTCATTCTTAGTTCCTAAATATGGACATTTCTCTCCAGATGGAAATGTGTTTTATTTAGACATCTTTGCAACAAATATAAGACCAATCTTGTAGTTGGTTTCTAAGATTTTGGGGAAGGAGGACTCAAGACAGGATGATAAACCAGTGTTGGGATTTTTCTCTTTGATGATGAAACTAGAAGTAGTACTAGATATTCCAACATTTTGGGTAGACACTATTAATACTCAATTCATGACTCTATCACTTACTGGTTCCTTCAAGTTTCCTTCAATTATTACTTATTTATTTTTGTACCAGAATGCTAAAATTTTTGAAAGTTTGAAGCTATATATTGTTGACATTAACAAAAAGAAGTAGTTAGTGGTATTATGGATGGACTTGATAAGGGGTGATCTAGGAGATTGTGGCATATTTGAGTTCACTTCTTTATTCCTTCCAGTGGCCTATAAGATCTTGAATGGAACCTTTCCCCCAACATTTCTTCCCAAAGCTCAAGAATTCCTTCAATTGTACAAGGATGTAAGGTGTGGAGACTAGTTCATATTTGAAGAACATGTAGAGATCATGCTTTATGGAGCCTTAATCAAACCAGATAGGTTACTGAAATTTGTGCCAATGAGGCTCTTTTCTCTTCAGTTTATCAGACAGAGCTTGAATGTGGATCATGTCATTTTGTTCCCATGAAGAAGGGATATTTCTTTAAATTTCCCAGAGCAGTAGGACCCTTCATTGTTAACACTAGATAGGTTGCTCAAGAGGTTGATAAATTGTTGGATGACATGTGTCTCTTACAGGTGGTTGAGTAGGCTTATGACCCTCATCAAACCGGAAGTGGAGAAAATTCAAAGAGTGGATGATAGAGCAGAAAAAAGATGCACCAGCAGGACCATCTACTCAAGCTACTAACCAGCAATCACTAATCATAATTTAATTCCTTTCCATTTTATGTTATCTTATTTCTTGAGGAAAATGAGGTGCCTTTTAACCTCCAATGTAATGTTCTGAAATGACTTTTTACTTTAGGCAGTTAGAAAGTAGTTAAGTAGTTTGAAAATTTGGTAGTTACCAACTGCCATATAATGTATAAAAAGAGGAAAAATCAAAGAAGAATGGTATGATTTTTTGGACAATATGAAGACTACACATTTTGTACTTAATAAATTGATGATTAATGAAAGAATCGGGAGTTTTTGGTACAATGTTGGGTATGATCTGTAATCTCTCCATTTTGTGTCATTTGTCTCTTCCTCTCTTTAAATATGTTAATGAAGTTACAGGTATTTCTTTACTTCTGTGAATAAAGTTAAAATTTCCTTAAAATAATGCTCCCATGTTTAAAACTTCTTTATCTCTATTTCTTCTAAGTTAAAACACAACATATTACCTTTTAGCTTCTAAAAGTATTCTTCACACAACATTTATATCCAACACCACATGGCATCTCGGGGCTTTCATATCAACTATATATTAAGGGTTTAAGATCATGTTCTTCATACTCCTCAAAATGAAGACACATTATACAAATAAGTGACATGCATAATAAAATTTTTATGTCATAAGTACAATTTCTCCATAGCCTAGAAATTGGTTTCTTAACGGACAACATTAATTGGCATTGTTGCCTACGAACGAAGACAAGAACGTTTTCCCTGGGTTTTTATATTTTCCTCTGGTTGTTCATTGAGGAGGAAATATTTGGCTGTATCGAATAAGAATTACAACTCAAGCTTCAAAAAGGCCTCATATGAGGTCATATACCTCGCAACAGAATTCTCATGTTCTTTCAAACCCTAAAATATTAGTTTCTAAGAGGGTTGGGAAAAAAAGAACTCCATCTACACCAAGTCCTACACTGTCTACACCTGGAAGCAGTTCTGCACATATTTCACCCAAAAATTTAGCAAAAGGACTACATTTCCTTGATCAATAATCACCTTTTACATCCACCTCATTTCGAGAACCCAAATTTCAAGGACAATCTTTAGAGTCTGTCTCTTTTTAAATTCTGCTATAGTTGTTCAACTTGAACCTATATCTACATTACTTCCTTTTCATACTCCAATTACCTTTCAGACAGGTTCTGCATATGCCGGTACACAAGGTTCAGTAAGTTCTAGTGCAAACATGGCAGCACCTCCATTTTCGCTGAATAGGTATGCACCTATTCAGTTGCCACAACAACTGAATCTGATGCCTCAAGAATACTTAAATATTCTTCCTCATTTCATAGGGGAAGATGAACAAACAATAGAGAAACATATAGTTGCATTCTGTAATTCTGCAGAAAATCTCAATGTTGAACACTTGGATGTTGTTTTAAGACTCTTTGTGGAATATTTAGATGGTGAAACAAGAAAGTGGTTTAAAGGGCTTTCTAATGACTCTATCCCTACATGGGAAGAGATGGAGTGCCTTTTCACCCAAATATGGGGAGAGAAGTGATATTATGGATATTCACTTACATAATTCAATTCTATCAAAAGGAAATCTGATGAAAGCATTGTTTATTCGGTCAGAAGGTTTAATAAGCTTTACAATAGTATGCTAGTGGAGATCAAGCCCCCTCCTACTGGTGCAAAAGTGAATTTTGTAGGGGCATTTGAATCAGATTTTGGATTTACATTCACGGAGAGAAGATCCACAACCCTTGACCAAATTTAGACTGATGCTTTAGAGATAGAAGCAAATCTAGTGGCTACAAGCAAAGCACCAGAGACACAACCTGCATAAGATAAGGGAAAGGCCAAAGAGGAATCATCTCAGAATCAAACATTGGAGGAAATGAACAATGTGATAAAGAATTTTTCTAGAAAATTAATTAAACTGGAATTAGAAAATAAAAATTCTCAAATAAAAGTACAGCAGAACAGAGGTTTTAATCCCCAATTCAGAAGGAAACCTTTGCATATTTTGCAGAAGGAAAGAAAGGACCAAGATCAAGTCCAGGCACCACTCTACTTAGAGGCAGACCCTGATGAAGCACTAGAAGAATATTCTAAAGATCAAGATGATCATATTTCCACATTGTATGTAGGGGGCGAAGATGAAATTGGTGTTCAAGAAGAATATACTAAAACGTATGTTACTTTTGATGAAAATGAAATGGATGAGTATTGGAAGCAGTTTATGATTTTATGTAGGAAAAATTGCACAAGAAGTATGACTTGAGATCAAGGAAAAGATCTAGAGTTCAAGAAAATGAAGGTGAGTAGCAGGTTTCTGCTCCCTTACAAAAGGTGACTCCACAAGAGGAACAACCTACAAAATAGTTGAATAAAGGAAAGTAGCAGCAAAGTGTAAATAGCAAGACTCAGATACATCAAGGTGAGTCTTCTCAAGATAAAACTGATAAAATTCCTTTAGAAAAAATTGTTTCCATCCCAGAAGAAATTCTAATTATGAGGAGAAGTGAAGAAGAAATAGAAAGGAATACAAGATAGTTCCATACATTTAGTCTCACTAAAGAATCGGAGAAGATTAAAATTCAGGTGACTCTCACAGAGCTAGTCAATACACCAGTTTACAAAAAGGAAATTTCTGAGTTTATTAACTTGTTTCAAAATGTAAATGTGAATGATACTGTGAATCTACAAGAAGTTAAACCAGTAGTTTTTTTTGTCCCACACGTCGAGGAGGTATATTCTTCAACTCCCCCTTTCTTCATCTCTTTATTAATTCATGATTTCATCTTGCATAACTGTATGCTTGACTCTGGAACTTCAAATAAACTCATGCCACTGTCAGTGATGAAACAACTAAATTTACAAGTCACTAAGCCTTACAGAGACCTATATTCCTTCGATTCAAATAAGGTCAAGTGTCTTGGTGTTATTAAGGATATGGTGGTGTCATTAGCCCATATCCTAGTCAGAAGCTTAGTAATGGATGTAGTAGTAGTAGACATCCCTGCTAGGTTTGGAATGTTGCTATCTAGGTTGTGAGAGGCTAAATTGGGACAAAATATGAAATTGGACTTTACTTATGCTATTATACTAGTTTTTGTTAGGGAAGAGAGAAGGATGTATAGAGAAACAAGGTTTATTAAGAAAATTACAAAGAATGGTGCAAGTAATTCAATTGTGTACAGCCAAGAAAAATATGATTTCTCTTGTTTTATGCTGCATCACAATGTAGAACTTGCTGAAGATAATCAAGGGCAGCTCACTTCAGCATGTGTAAATACAGAGCTACAAACAGAAGGAGTATGGAAGTTCTTCTTTGATGGTGCCTACTTTAAGGAAGGGACAAGTGTTAGTTTCTTGTTGATTACACGTGGAGGTAACATGATGTCGTTTTCTTTTAAATTAGAGTTTGAAGCAACTAACAATGCGGCAAAATATGAATCCTTAATCATTGCCTTTTAGACAACAAAATAAATAGGGGTTTAGTCCATCTCTGTTTTTGGAGATTCAGAATTGATTATTAAGCAAATCAAAAATCACTGTCAAACAAAACATCCTAGACTCAGGGCATACATAAATGAAGTTTGGGATTTAGTTGAGAATTTATTTGATGCTTTCAATATACAATTTATTACAAGAGACGGGAACAGGTTAGAAGACTCATTGGCTGTGGCATCCAGTACTTTCAGACCTTCTATAAATCCAATACTGAGGTATGAGGTCGAAATGAAGTAGAGACCATCTATTCTAGTTAACATAAATCACTATCAGGTTTTCAAACATGACCAACAAATCAAGGCATTTTTAACTATGATTGAAGACTTTCAAGGCACCAAAATTGATCGAGATGGGGATGAGGTAACAAAAAATGCAGAAGTGAATGATTTTAAAAAGTCTATAGCTAATTAGAATATCATTCAATTGAAAGATAATTTTCTGCCAGGAGGACTTGTCCCTCTTGAAAGAATTTTTAATTTTAATGATGTAGCTGTTGCTTCAGAGAAAATTTCTCATGATGAACAGGTCCAAGATTGCAACATTGAGACCCAAAAGGAGCCTAAGCTAGTCAAATTATTTAAGGGAGTTCCATTTAATTATAAAGAAAGGTATATTGAGATTTTCAATAAGTACACTAACTTATTTGCTTGGTCATATGAGGATCTCAAGACATATGATGTGAACATAATTCAGCATAAGATTCCCTTGAAAGAAGGGATTAAACCATTTATGTAGAAACTCAGGCAGATCAATCCTTTTCTTTTTCCATTAATCGAAAAAGAAGTTAAGAATCTTCTTGATGCCAAAATAAGAGTTCCACTCTGGTACTCTGATTGGGTGGCTAATTTAGTACCTATAAGGAAGAAAAATGGAGAAATCAGGTTATGTGTGGATTTTTGGAATTTAAACAGAGATTCCCTAAAGGATAACTATCCATTGCCTAAAATGGAGCATGTGTTGCAAAAGGTAACTGGATCATTCAGAATGTCAATGGTTGATGGTTTGTCCAGGTATAATTAGGTGGTTGTTGATAAGGAAGATCAAAAGAAGACTACGTTTACAACCCCTTGGGGAACCTTCATGTATGCTCAGATGCCCTTTGGGCTAATGAATGCAGGTGCAACATTCTAGAGAGCTATGGACATTGCATTTATAGGTAATAAGTTTGTAGTGATATACTTGGATGATATCACTATTTTCTCTAAGTTAGATGAGGAGCATTTGGAACATCTAAAAAAAGACTTCTGATAAGTGCAGGAAATATGGGCTATCTTTGAATCCCAAGAAGTCTATTTTTGCTCTAGAAGAAGGCAAACTATTGCGGCACATTGTTTCAAGAGATGGAGTTAAAATAGAGACAGCAAGGGTACAAGTTGTACAAAAAATACCTCTTCCCAGAAGTGAGAAAGACATTCAAACTTTTTTGGGAAAAATAAATTTTCTAAGGAGATTTGTGTCTAATTATGCTAAAATTGTGAAAGATATTACTAATATGCTGAAAAAGGAGAATGAAGTACATTGGACTAAGGAGGCTAAGGAGTAACTTTTCATAATCAAAGAATCATTACAAGCAAATCTAGTTTTGATTAGTCCTAATTATCAAAATCCCTTTCAAATATTCTCATTTGCATCACCTAGTTCAATAGGTGTTGTTTTGTTATAGAAAAATGATGAACATAAAGAGCAGCCAGTTTCTTTCTTTAGTAAGGTGCTCATGGATGCTGAACTCAAATACAATATTCTTGAAAGGCAAGTGTATGCCTTGGTGAAGACCTTAAAATCCTTCAAGACTTGTGTTACAGTCACAGATTATTGCCTATGTGTCGAATGTTGCAGTGCAGGATGTCCTAGTCCAAAGTGATGTGGAGGGTAACAAAGGTAACTGGATAGCTAAGATCCAAGAATATGACGTATACATAAATCCAACCAAACTAGTGAAAGGACATGGATTAGCAAAGATGTTGACTAAGTCAAACTTTCAGGCTTTGGGAATAAATTTATTAACACCTGAAAAAGAAGAAATAAGGGAATGAAGAAAAATCAAATTTGGGTATGAAGATTCGATACAAATTTTTATGCTCGGAATGGTATCAGCACATAGTCCACTATTTATGTTTTATTTCTTGTCCTCAGTCATTGTATAGAACAAGATATAGAGCACTAAGAATCAAAGCACAACCATATGTGATTGTGGAAGGTAGATTGTACTGGAAAGATCCTGTGGGAATTTTGCTACTATGTTTGACAGAAGATGAGTCTATAGAAATTATTAAGGATTATCAAGAAAGGTTATGTGGTGTCCATCTCCAAGAAGGCTTTTATTAGCCTACCTTATTTGGTGATATATATAGGTTTGTCAGAAGTTGTCAAAAGTGTCAGCTTTTTGCTGGAAAAAAGAAGTTAGCCCCATTACCATTGATCCCAGTCTTCATAGAAGAACCATTCAGAAAATGGGGGCTAGACTTCATTGGAGAGATTAATCCACCTTAGATTGGATAGTACAAATGGATTCTTACAGCAACTGATCATTTCACCAAGTGGGTAGAAGCTGTACCTACTGAAAAGGCAAATGACCAAGTGGTGATGAAGTTTTTAGAGGAAAACATCTTTAGTAGATTTGGATGCCCTATCAAAATCATAACTAATAATGCTCAAGTGTTCAGTTAAATTAAGTTTGTTTCTTTTTGATAGAAATATAATGTCATTCTATCTCATTCAACAACTTATCACCCTCGAGGGAATGGATTGGCTAAATCCAGCAACAAAATGTTGATGAAAATTCTTAAGAAAACCATTGTAGAGAATCAGAAAGACTAGAATTCAAAATTAAAATTTGCTCTTTGGGTCGTCCGAGTGACCACAAAAAGGTCTATAAGTAAATCATCTTTTGAGCTAGTGTATGGAACGCAAGCCCTATTTCCTAGTCAGCTTGTGAAACCTGTTGGGCATGGAATCCTCCCAAGGCATGTTTTGGGGCTCAAAGCCCAAGTTTTGATCGAATCTTGTTGTAAAGCTCTGCGAATTACAAGCACGGGGCGCGAAAGTATGATAGAGTCATAGGGTTTTCCTCCCTAGTTTTGTAATGTAATGTTAGCTAGATAGACCTACCCATGGTCCGCGGACCATGGGATTGTATAAAGAGAGCGAGGCTCTAAGTGGATAGAGAACAGAAGAGAAGTATGAAAAGTCTAAGTGACTAAGGTGTAAGTTGAAGTGTGTATTTGGGTCATAGGGTAGGAGAAGGCTCTGCAGCTAAGTGCGGGGACCCCCGTAGCTGAGTACATAGGGAAACGTCGAGTTTGTAATCAAGGAAGGAATTAATAAAGAGAATTTTTATCATAATTCTGTGTATATGTTCTTGGGTTAATACATGGTTGATACAGTTTGCAAATATACTATTTATTTACTGCATGTACCTGTGTGAATGGTTTATATTGTTAAGTATAACTTAAAGCATGAAAGTGGGCTATAAACTAAGATTGGAATACCATTAAGGTCTTAGGTAATAATGCAGAGCGCGACGTTCAACCCTTGGGTAGGGCTACGCGAAGATAGTATATCAGGCCGCGAGGTACAGGAAAGTGTGCGAAGCAACCTGCGCACATGGTCAAACCACGGACTAGTTGAACTCATCAAACATCTTTAGGGTGTGGAAACCTAGTTCTAGCACCCTCCCATACTACTTCGGGTGAGACCTTAGTCCGCGCTCCATGGAATATTGCCGAAAGGGCCAGTAGTACCGGCATTTGTTTGGCTAACTTAACTCTGAACCTAGGTCAGGCCCCAAGAAGCCAACAAAACCTGTAATTGCAATGATTTAGGAGGCAAAAGAAGAACCTAATGCCTTAGTGAGGAGGATGCATAACGTAATGGAGTTGAATGAAAGCAGAGATAAGGTAAGAGATAATTAGATTATGTATCAATAAAAAATGAAGGGTATTTTTTATAGAAAAGCTAAAGAAATTGATTTTAAAGTTGGAGACTTGGTGTTAAGGCGGGATACCAGGAGAGAAGACAAAGGCAAACACAGGAAATTTGACCCTCTCTGGTATGGCCCATTCATGATTATAGAGGCAAGGGCAAATAATACATTTTTCTTGGAGAACCTTGATGTTGATACTTTACAACTACGTGTCAATGGGTAGTATCTCAAACATTATTTCCAGTTCTAACTCACGTTCACATTGTCATTGTAAATACTGGGGTGAATCCATTGTACATTTTTCATAAAGCTGAATCTGGCGAAGCAATACATGACTCCATGCCCAAAGTGAAGGCACTAATCTAAGGTTCTTAGTGTTTCTATGACCAAAGCACTATCCCCAGGTGGAGCCAGGTGTTGTAGCCTACTCTGTTGTTTAAATTTTCATTTTTTATATTACGCCAAATTCAAAAAATGGAATATTAAATTTTGAAAATCAATAGAGAGTTATAAATTTTAGAGTATTTGTTACACTAATTGCAGCATTTAAGATGTTATGCAAATGGACCTGATCCATCGGTTAAAGACCGAACATGTCAACGAATTGCAATCAAAGATCAGTGAGGGAGACAGGTAAAATGTTCAGCGAACGAACAAGGAGCATGAGTTATAATTTATAGCCCAACCCCCACATTTGACCCTGATGTCGACATGGTTGACTGAAAACAACAGCCCATGATCACCGCGGGGGTTCAACCTTGATCAAACTCCTGTACACTCCCGTAGACCCGCATTGTTTACTCCACACCACCTTCGCAACACCATCTGCCACTCCCATTCATTTCCATCCAGCTTACCCACCATACACCATCACTTCATCTGCCACTCTATTAATTCATTACATTAATTGCAAGCTTCCCTCTGTTTTGCTTACCATATATAAAAGGAAAGTGAAAACATCATTGCATTAGTCATTTTCTTTTGGTACCGAGCGGCCTCACCTCCAATTAAACATTCCAAGTCAGCAACTGTCATTCGTAGACACCATGGCCAAACAAGTAAGTTCCTCCTTTGTCATCCATACCCTATTAATAGACATTGAACATGATATTTTTGACACCTTTTGCCAAATTAAGCACCTTTCGCTGTATCAAGAAGTCATTCTAAACCATAAAAAGTCCCCTATCTTCATGGCAATGGTTAGGTATGGTGTTTCAGCAACACTTGTCCCAAAAAATCACTTGTTCCCTGAATTCATTCAGTTGTTGGCCTCATCAATGTACCCTAAGAAGTGTTTTGTAATGAATCAGTCGGGGGTGAATCTTTTCCAAGTGGCCTCTTAGTTAATTCACCAGGCTTTTAATTACCCTGTATCTGGAACTTATACCACCTTTACTGAAGAGTCCTTGGTCTCATATTATGATAACCTATCATCCCAGGAGTTTTATTATGCTACCTCATTCTTAGCTCCTAAATATGGACATTTCTCTCCAGATGGAAATGTGTTTTCTTTAGACATATTTGCAACAGATATAAGACCAATATTGCAGGTGCTTTCTAAGATTTTGGGGAAGGAGGACTCAAGACAATTTGATAAAGCAGTGTTGGGATTTTTCTCTTTGATGATGAAACCATAAGTAGTACTAGATATTCCAACATTTTGGGTAGACACTATTAATACTCAATTCATGACTCTATAACTTACTAGTTCCTTCAAGTTTCCTTCAATTATTACTTATTTACTTATGTACTAGAATGCTAAACATTTTGCAAGTTTGGAACTAAATATTGTTGACATTAACAAAAAGAAGCAGTCAGTGGTATTCTGGATAGACTTGATAAGGGGTGATCCAAGGGATGGTGGCTTGTTTGAATTCTCTTCTTTATTCCTTCCAGTGGCCTACAAGATCTTGAATGGAACCTTTCCCCCAACATTTCTTCCCAAAGCTCAAGAATTCCTTCAATTGAGCAAGGATGTAAGGTGTGGAGACTGATTCATATTTGAAGAACATGCAGAGATCAGGCTTTATGGAGCCTCAATCAAACCATATAGGTTGCTGAAATTTGTGCCAATGAGGCTCTTCTCTCTTGAGTTTATTAGACAAAGCTTGAGTGTGGATCAGGTTCATTTCGTTCCCATGAAGAAGGGTTATTTCTTCAAATTTCCCAGAGTAGTAGGACCCTTCATTGGGAACGCTAGATAGGCTACTCAAGAGGTTGAGAAATTGTTGGATGACATGTGTCTCTTACAGGTGGTTGAGTGGGCTTATGGCCCTCATCAAATTATTTCAAAAAGAAGGATAGAGAATGGCTATTCAGCCTTTGTGCATGAAAGTATTCCAGAAGTGGACGAAATGCAAAGAGTGGATGATAGAGCAAAAAAAATATGAACCAACAGGACCATCTACTCAACCTACTGACCAGAAATCACTAATCATAATTTAATTCCTTTCCATTTTATGTTATCTTATTTCCAAAGGAAAATGAGGTGTCTTCTGCCCTCAAATGTAATGTTCTAAAATGACTTTTTACTTTAGGAAATTAGAAAGTACTTAAGTAGTTGGACAGTTTTGGTAGTTACCAACTATCCTATGATGTATAAAAAGAGGAAAAATCTAAGAAGAATGGTCCGATTTTTGGAGAATCTGAAGACTACACATTTTTCACTTAATAAATTGATGATTAATGAAATAATCAAGGGTTTTCCATACAATGTTGGGTATGACTTGTAATCTCTCCATTATGTGTCATTTGTCTCTTCCTCTCTTTAAATATGGTAATGAAGATACAGGCCTTTGTTTACTTCTGTGAATAAAGTTAAATGTCCTTAAAATAGCGCTCCCATGTTTAAAACTTCTTTATCTCTATTTCTTCTAGGTTAAAGTTAATAGTTTATGTCAAACACAACATTTACCTTTTAACTTCTCAACGTATTCTTCACACATCATTTATATTCAGCACCACATGGCATCTTGGGGCTTTCATATCAACGATATATAAAGGGTTTAAGATCATGTTCTTCATACTCCTCAAAATGAAGACACATTATACAAATAAATGGCACGCATAATAAAATTTTAGTGCCTTAAGCACAATTTCTCCACACCCTAGAAATTGGTTTCTTAAGGGACAATAAAACCCATGAAGAATAATTAAATAAATCATTATTTATTTTATTTTATTCTAGGAATAAGTAATTAAGCCATTGTTTTATTATTATTCCTTGTCAAATTTGACCCAGTCATGAAAAATAAACATATAAATCATTATTTTTCTTATTTTTCTCTAAGAATAACTAATTAATCATTAATTAATTACTATTCTTTGTTAGCTTTGACTAAATCCCTTAGGAATAATTAAATAAATCATTATTCGTTTTTTATTCCTTAACTAATTCCTTGAGATAATAAATAAATCATTTATTTATTTTTTATTTCTCAATAAAAGTTTAAATACTTTTTCCCTTTGCTGTAGTGGCTACAACCACCCTCCAAAATTTTGGCCTACATGAATTTCGGAGCCTCCCTTGAGAGTTTCATTGGATGACCGCACACATGCGGGTTCACTCCATGAGCTCGTATGAGTCCTCACATCCTCCTTGCTTTTTCATTGCATTCAAGTCTTTACATGCTGATGTCTAAGTCATGCTTGCGACCATGTTCTGGTTATGCTCAAAGTCTTTGCTTCGTATGTGCTTGTTGTGTTTGCTTTGAAAGCATCTGTCACACCCACATAGGGAGTCACATTCACTGTCACGCAAGCGTCGTCTTGATCAATGAATGATAAATCACGAGTGTCACGCTTGTCTCTTGCACCATTGGTCAGTCATGTTGAACATATGTCTCTTTATCATTTGGTCGTTTCGTCGTCAAGTCATGTGAGTGTTTTGTATTATTCACACACTTCGCCATTTTTGTTGAAAGTTCTGACAAATAGACTCCCCTCTGATAGTCGGACCATCACCCTACCACCGACTCGATCAATTGTCAACTAGAACAGCATAGAAGCACTAAGATAGTCTTTTCAAGCTGCGCTACTCGCAAGTGATCTAGTTAGCTCTCATGCTAGCCACCTGGACACTTGGACTCGACAGTCACCCCAGGACTGACCCCCCTTAAAAATTGGGTAGAGGACACCAACCTCACCCGCTCAACTGATTAAGGAAATTGCAAAGATTGGCCAGACAAACACCAAGTGCCCGTCCCTGTCTCCCTCAGAAAATTGCGCAATTTGACCAGTCAATTACCCCGACAGTCGACCGACTATTCATCTCAAAAATTGCGTAGTGCTCATGAGAGGCCTTCCGCTACCCATCAGTCGGATGAGCTCAGAAATTGCACAGAGTTGATCAGCAGGCCAACTTCTTGGCCTCAGTTTAGTTTTCCTAGTGAGCAACCCCTAGCAGCAGACTTACAATTCCCTCCAAGAATTACACAGTTTTTGTTGCTAGTGTCCCATCAACCAACTAGAAGTTCCCTCTGGGAATTGTGAAGTTTTGGCTGCCAGTCTCCCAAGCAATTCCCCCAAAAAACTGTGCAATACATGTCTACTAACCCTTCATGCATCCCGACCCATTCCTATGGAAAATTGCACAAATCTGGCTATCCAGCCCTGCTACTCATTCATTCTGAAAAATGTGGAGAGCATGTCAGACTTGCCTTCCAGCAACCCAGACTGTTCCTCCCACAATTTGCGCAATTTTTCCTCCTGGCAGAGCCAGACCTAGCAGATGGTCACTGTAGACTCAGATTACCTGTCTCCATCACTCAGTGACCCTTGTGCAGTTTGCATCAGCAGTGCCTAGAGCCATCATCCTACTTCACAACCTTACTACCTCTCCTAGTCACCTGCATCCGAAGTGATCATGTGTCATGGTAGACTAGGAGGTTTTGGATTGATGTCGTCTCGTCATGAGTGAACGTAGGTACAAGAACACCAACGAACATGGAAAGACAATGAATGGGATGAACAAAGGGAGCACATGCAAAATTATAGGTTCACCAATGGACGAATGTATGAAGCATGCGAAGTAGATGAACGCGATGGACATGCACCTTCGTGAACAGATGAGCTTGTCAAGCCTTCTAGAATGAAAGAAAGGAACATCATGCTAAATATTCATCAAGTGAACCAAGGACCATCGAAGACTCCATGCACTTCGCCATGTAGAGGTGAATTTATGATACACCATGAAGACATCCATCACCCAACAACAGTATATCTCGACATGCACTCTAGCAGCAACATGAATGTACCAACATTGCCATGTCAAGTCATGTCGAGTCACATCATGAATTATGTCATCCACATCTCCACTATGGGCTTGTTGTCAATCAATGTGATGTAACGTGGAAGTCCAAGAGACCCACTTGTTGAAAAAAGAGTCATGTAAGTAAAAAATCATGGAAGTCAAATGGTCATGAGGGTAGTTTAACAGCCACAAGGGTCAGGTTCACCCTTGGTTATAGATACCCGCTCATTTGTACATGCAAGGGGCTTTTCACCTCATCTCCTCCAATGAAGAGAGTCTGTAATATTTAATTTGACGAGTAAGTAGTGGTTCCAACACCCCGCACTCGTGGTTAGTAATGTATGGTGTAATGATGTGTCTTGAAACTCTTTATTAATTTAGAAGCCTATGTTACACTAAAATTTGTCACCATGACTATCTGCAGTTAGTATGGCTCCATCAACAGTCATACTATCCTCCTTGGCAAGCCTCATACCTCTGCTCTCCATGTCAAACT
>APFE030276381.1:44533-89557 GCA_000404065.3 Pinus taeda | reverse complement strand
TTCTATTTTTAGCCTAGCAGTCTAAAAATAGACTCCGCCCATATGTCTAAAAATAGAGGTCCATCTATTTTTACCAACATGACCAATCATCCATAAATAGCATCTTGCAACTCATAGACCATGATCCATATGTCTAAAAATAGACTTTGCGCCAAAAATAACTTGCGGGCCCACTTAGTGAAGGCGACTTCTTTTCACTAAGCTCCATCATCTTGTTGCATTTTCAACATATTTGACATTCTTGTGATGGTAAAGGTGGTGAGCTAATGCCAAGCTTGGTCATTTGTGACGATGTGTGTTCACCTTATGGTGACATATTGCTGAAGCGAACTCTTGCCTCCATTGCAACCGGTGCATTGGTTTGGCCCCTTCATCCAACTCGTCTGCTAACATGCACATGGTATTCTTTGGTATGGTTGAATTGGAAAGACACTGATGCATAGTGTCCGTGCTGATATTCAAGTGTGTGCTGGTGGTCATGTGCACCAACTTGCCGATGTACATGTTCAACCCCAATTGGACTTCCTTATTGTCTTCGCCTTGGTGAGTGTGTTGAATGGGTTGGATTGCATGCGTGCTTTCAATGACATGCATACTACTGGGTCACTTGCATATGATCAACGACATTTCTCACCATGTTTGCTCTGTGTTAGCTGTTGGGATAGATCCTTAACTCATACTTGCACAGTTTCATTTGCGAGTGTGTGTTGCGCCCACTGCTATTCTTGTTCTTACTGCAACTCATTAGACTTTCTGTGCAGCTTCATGTTCTTCTTGAGTTTCTGCTTCAACACATGAAACTTCTTCTTTGTTCAATCTTCTGCCTTCACATGATCTTCATATCGCACTGTCACTTCATAGCCCGAGTCTCCAAGGTTGCTTTCATTATCGGTGGATCTACTTGATCTTGCAACTTTGCTTCGCCTCTATGTTGTCAACAACCTTCTTCTTGCAGTTGCTGCATTCAGTATGCTGCCTTCAACTATTGTTCATGATGTTGTTCGATGTGATGTTGCTGCTTGATTTCCTTGTCCATGAACAACTTAATGTCTTCGTGAGTAGGTAAGCCCATGGATAATTGATCGACTACATCCCCAAGCGTGCTCTGAACGATGTCTTCGTCTCTTCTCTCTTGGAAACCATTGTACCTATACTGCTGAGAGGCGGATGAACACTTGTGATACCTCAAGACATGGAAACGCTCATAGCAAGCAATCTGTTGGTCGAAAACCAAAATGAACATGAGAATTGACTTGTAATGTAATTGGGTGAATGATCATGAAGGTTGCACAATTTTGGCTGGGAGGTCGAGATATCGACTACCAAGATTGCACAAGGCATAGTTCAGGATGCTGAGAGACTGACTAACTAGGAGGCTCTAGCTGTTGGATCTGAAAAATGTGCAATCCAGTTGGGTAGTTGGTTGGCGGGATTGCGCAATGCGTGATTCCAGCTAGGAAAGATTGTTGGCCCGAGGACAATTTTGGGCCAAGAAGCCACTGACCTCAAAAAATGCGCAATTCAGTCCAGGAGGTCAGTGTTGGGCCAGAATGTGCAAATCTACAGAGGAAGGTGAGCCTTCCTTCTCTGGATTGCATAATGCAGTCTTGGTGAAGGAGGAGACCGAGGCAAGGTTGGCCCGACTCAGCGACGGGCAACTGAAAGCAAGAAATTCGATGAAATGCATGGCGACACTAAGTGATAGCAGAAGTGATAAAAAGTGCATGCAAAACATGAATGTAATATTGAGAAAACAGATCAACATGCATGTGGGTGAGGCCATTCGTCGGTTGGGCGACACACTGGTAGAACTCCAGCTCTCTGCATAGACCTTGTTTGTGACAAGCAAGTCTAACACTTGGTGACACACTGGTAGAACTCTAGCTCTCTGCATAGACTTTGTTTGTGACAAACAAGTCTAACACCTCCGGAGGTATATTCGGTTCTTAGCTCATCTTGGTTTCACACTAACTTGATTGTAAGATGTAGCATCTACCAAGCCCTTAGTCAATTGACACACATTCCAAGACAAGGCAAAATAATTGTTTGTATTGGGGTTGAGGGGTATATAGGTGCACAAGTAGTATAGTCGTCAGTGTCTTAGTTTCATCTTTGGTGTTACTCTACTACTAGTAGGCCTGGACAGTACTCCGATGGAGTCACATAGGAACACAAGCATGGCTTTGCTTCCAACGAGCCTAGTTAGTACCCCAACGGAGTTACTTGCATCGCCTCCCTATGCAGGAAGCATTTCTCTTCTTTCACCTTATTCATTTTTCATTTTGAATTTTTTGACTTTAGATTTTTTTCATTTTTACTATGCATAACGCTTATTCATTTAAGAGGTGGAAGAGGGATCTCGACTTATTCAGAGTAGAGGAGGTTGTTCCAGTAGAGAAGTAGTTTATTATATCTTTGACGTGCCTGTTAAGGTTTCCCCCTCACCTTACTCTACTTGAATGGGTTGACAAAGGTTAGCCCAAAAATAATTGACTAGAGAAGGTGACACTAGTTAGCATGCAAGCGTTGTGTTTACACTAAGGTTCACCTCGAATAGTACGTATTTTCCTTCGACGTATCATGGACTAAGAGTAACAAGTTCATCATATAGGGGCAAGATGATAGATAACCAAGTAGTGATATCTGTACAAACCCTCTTGTACTTTACCCAACTCGTTTCATGAGTCACACATGGTTTCATGCAAACTAACCTACAAACGAACGAAACAAACAACAAAGCAAAGTGAGAGCAGAAGTAAACTGAAAGAAAAACAAGTAAGAAAACAAGCAAGCACACAAAAAATAAAGCAAATCATGTAAGCAAACAACCATGCAAGCAAAAAACTGAAAGAAAACACTACTCCTACTCCTATACTAACAGTGCATGGGCCTGATCACGTGAAGTGATTCTTCCAATGTAGCCACTGGCACATTGGTAAACCCATGTGGGTGAAATCTTGGCCCGCGAGTAACCAAGTTGCATGGACCAACATACAAGAAAGATATGATAGTGAAGATAGCCACATTTCGTGTTTCAAAGTTCCCACAGAGCATAAGTGACTACATGTGCATGACAGACAGTCCGTGGACTTATCATGGTGTTGTGTGACATTACGTGCAACTTTGGGGCAAAAGCACACTCTTAACTGGGACATGCAAGCAAACGAAAGAAACAAAGATAACTTGTGTTGCACACGAGCACTTGCAATGTAAGACTCCTCCAATGCAGGAGCAATGGGATCATGTAGTTCGAGTGGAGGAAGTGTGATATGTGTGTGAGATGGATCTTCAATGCATACAGATGAGTGGTGAGGAGCCTTGGTTGATTGAACAGTTTCATGATCGATAGTGAGACTAACCGCAAGAGAGCGAGGAACTGACATAACCATCAGCTCGAGTTAAAGTGCCTCGACAGTCTTGGGTGTCTCAACTTCATCATCAGGTAGATCATCCTAAACCATTGGCTTCGAAAGATCAACTGCAATAGATTCATGATCGTGATAAAAAATGGAAGCAAATGAATCACGACTGCCACGATGAGAAACATCAATAAATTCTTCGGCATCCTCATGATCAGATGAATCAAACTAAGGGGTAGATGAAAAGCGAATGAACTCATTCTCTATGTTTTTTGAAAATATAGATAAAGGATCAAGTGGAACTTCAATAAATAACTTATCCTCTCCATTGTTGAATGATTGACTAGCATCCGGTCAGTCCTGCAAGTGATCAACAATGGATGCATCTGTAGATGAAGAAACACATACAAACTCATGGATGGTAGGTTCACCAAATAATCTAGCAAGGAATGGAGGGGGCTCGGACGGAAGTGAGTCATCCTTCGCTGAGTGTTGATGTTCAAGATCCCACTCATACTCTTCATGAATGACAATGCATGTTGGTTGTGCAACACCAACTCCATCAGTGGGTTGTTATTTTTTCACAACAGGTGAAGAGTCCAGAATGGATGAACACAAGACAACATCATTCGGAGGAACACCTGAGTGCGAAGATGGAGGTCGAAAGAAAGAATGCATATGGGAACTTGAAGGACTCACAACCAACTCTGCACAAAAATTAAGTGGAGTGATGATTGTTGGCATTATGAGACAAGTGTTGTCCTTGATGGCAAACCACACAAATGACAAATCAAAGTGCAGAAGGTCAGCAGCAAGGAATTGATGAACAAGACTACAAGAATGAAGAGAAAATACATATACGCAGTTCATCGTGACAGATCCGCGTATACACGCAAGTTAGTTGTTACCAAAGTCGGTGATGGTATGCACTCACATATGTGCAAGGAAAAAGCGCGTATATGTTGGAAAACTTACCTATGGTCCATGGCGGTTAGTCCTTGGAATTTGAACCTATGGTTTTTGGACCATGGCATCTCGACAGACGTGTTGATCCCTGGTATTGAGTTGATGGTATTGGTTTGTTATGGTTTTGGACCATGGTATTGAGAAAGGCCTAAGACTATAAAAGGAGAAGAAGATCATTAGGCAAACAGTGGGAAAAAGTCTTGAATATCTAATGAAGGATGAGATCCAGTATGCAGGTTATGGGTTGCTTGATCTAAGCTAAGGAGGGATCTCACAAGTTTATGAAGAACAAGATCTAAGGATAGATCGGGATCAAATGGTTTGAAATAAACTATCTCTATATTATTGATTATGTTTATTCTAGATCTATATACTGACACATGTAATGATCTGAACTAGGTATAACTTAAGTTTGAAATCACCGCAAGTCATGATTGAATATTTATAGATCTATACGCGGGTTGGCTTTGGTAAAAACGCGTATGTACGCAGGTTTGGTTCGTCCAAATAGCATATACCATTTAAGCTATGATGTTGATGATACAGTTGGTTTTAAATAGTGTTCAGGGTTCTGCTCTGTGTTCTGGTGACTGCTTTTGTTGACAGGGTTCAGTGATTCAGTATTGGGTGATTCAGAGATTGATAATGTTGATTGATTGTGTGCTTCAATGATATTGATATATCCAGTATGAAAATTGGATGAAATGTGGCCTTCAGATTATGTGTTGTGCTTCAGTGTATCCAGTATGAAAATTGATGAAACATGGTACCTGGAGGAGAGAAGATTGTAGGTCAGCACCTACGTACTAGTATCTAAGCTAGTACAAGAGCTAAAGGAAATATTTGGAGCATTTTAGCAGGTAGTAGCCTGCGTACTAGTAAATGGATCGGCTATTACAAGAGCAAAGGGGGTTGTAGCTCCCGTACTAGTATAAGGCTGCACTAGTACAAAATATTGTAAAAGGATTTTCTTA
The DNA here is from genome assembly GCA_000404065.3 of Pinus taeda. Lineage (NCBI taxonomy): Eukaryota > Viridiplantae > Streptophyta > Pinopsida > Pinales > Pinaceae > Pinus > Pinus taeda. The sequence continues at coordinate 84,258 of APFE030276381.1, read as the reverse complement.
TTAAGAAGAAGATTGAGATGACTTGCAGCAGGTGGTTTTCTCCCGCATTGGGTTTCCACCTTATATCATGGTGTTCATGTGTGTGCTCTTTATTTGTGATGATCTATTCTGCTTACTGTTAATAAGGTTAATAATGTTCTGATGCATTTACTGAAGATAAGCTAACTGAATCATAAGATTACTGCATGTACGCTGGTTGCTTTTAACACAGTCGCGTATATACGTGGATATCCTTAACTGAAGTAGCGTATATGAATCTGAGTATAAAAATGAAAATGTTTTACTGATTTCATAATACTGATTCACCCCCCCGCCCCTCTCAGTATTATTTCCAACACAGCTCACCCTTTCAACATTGAAAGGTGCATTGCATTTCACACACCTAGAAGGTCACATGCATTGTAGCGCACTGTCCTTAAGGCAGGGATGCGCTAGGTGCAAAACCCAAATTTACACAGCTATTTTCTCCCAAATGTTGCTCTGTTTTTTGCAAGAAATGGATCCTAATTTGTCTACTGGTTGTATTGTAGACATTCATCAGATCAAAATGGTGATTATATGGAGAGAACAAGAGCATGAAGAACAAGATATGATTTCCCTAAATAATCAGGGTATGGTTGAGGCCCTAAGGAATTGTGGGTTACTCAAGTATTTCCAAATATCTAGCATGCGGTAGCAGATTGATCTTTTACAATTCCTTGTTTTTTCATGGGATCCTACTAATCAGGCCTTTCACATTAGGGACAAAGTGATCCCATTTACCATTGATGACATCTGCTTTCTGACTGGACTATCGAGATGGGGTGCCCCCATCTCACTATCTGGATTTTCCAAAGGAGGTGAATCCGTGAGAGACTACATACGACAGTTCTGCCAGGAAGGTGCACAACCTAGCAGATATGGAAAGATTAACATCAGTGATGTTATTGATTCACCATTGAGGTCCATCCTGTTTACCATTGCCAAATTTTATGGCAGCGCGAAGCTACACTTGGGAAATAGATCATACATGCAGTATGATTTAGAGTGTTTAGAGCCAAAAGTGTTCAACTGGTGCGAGGTAGTACTTTCATCAACAAAAGAATAACTGATTAAGGTGAAAAGTGGAAAGAAAAAGAACTTTTCCTATGGGTTGATCCTGATTTCTTTTTCCTTGGAAAGAATTACACTTATGCAACCACAATTTGTTTCACTAGGTGCATCTGGACCTAGGGATCCCCTAATGCAGAGATGGGTATGGCTAGGCATGCTGGTTAGTCATTGATCTCATTTACCCCTGCATTGTTTGAGTGGTTCGAATGACAAGATATGGACATCGCATAATATCCATATTCATGAATGGATTTCCATGGTGATCCAGACTCGATGTTACTATTTTGAGCACAGTGGGGTGTTATAGGTAAATTGTTTGACCAAAGTACTTTTGATTTTAAAGTTTCTACGTTTTTTGTGTTTTTTTATTAACTCCAAGACTAAAAAAATTCATTTTTATGTATGTAGATGTTGGACGTTTGACCTGTGGGGCACCAACAAGAGGCAGGTGGGCCAACACAAAGACCTGTTGGGAGAGCAGTTCTTCGAGACTTATATTTTGCCGAGACATTGGCTAAGCTATAAAATCAAATAGAGGGTTTGACCCTAGGCATTCTAGATGTTTGGATCGAGGAGTTGCCTATGTGACTGTAGTGCCACACCATTGGTGTGCCAAGTCGATGGATTAGACTTTTACGCATGATAGCACAAGCTATGACTTGTTACCATGAGCACCACTATTTTACTTAGACATTTTCTGCATACATTTTGAGATTTTGGATCAGATGACCAATTTTTGTCTTGGACACAAACTGTTTGTAAAATTTTTTAAAACAACTATCTATTTTACTCTCAAAGTTCTATTATGGTTAAGTGATGCAATCCTATTCAACTAATGATGTAAATTGAAAATATTTACTTTACATATGTTGTAAATGTCTATTTAACACATAATTCGCTAGAGAATCACTTAACGTGTTTAGATTTCTGGAAATATGTTGATATTGACTAAACTCAAAATACCTTTCCAAAATACAAACTCTAAGGAACATGCGATGAATTGTTGGGTTTCGAATAGTATAAACACCAATAAGTTGTAGTACAATGAGTTGTGAGTCTAGCCTAGTGATGATTCGGTGTATGCCAAGTGAAATGGTATCAGAGAGAAGTTCAATCAATGTGCTATACTCAGTGATGTTGTTCGTCGATCGACCAATACAAATCCCCCTAAAACTCAGTAACTCATTGCTTGGAGAAAAAATGGCCCATGCTGTAGAGGATAGATTCTGTGTACTATGACTAGCCCCATCGACATAACCAACAAATGGTGCCGAAAAGTTCGACATCTGCAACAGATGCAAAGTGGATTACTTAACCAAATAAGAACTCTAAAAGAAACACACACACACACACACATGCAATAAAAGCATATATACATTGAGTTTTACTTCACTTAACTAAGCATAGTAACATTTAAGGTACAACCCATTGCAGGGTTGCGACAATGGAATCCCATCATAGTCCACTAACTCGTAGGCACCTTTCGTCAAAACACACTAAAAAATATAAGGTCCCATCCAAAGCATTTCAAATTTTCCTTGCACCAAGTGTTTCAAACTCCTGATCATAAAGCAAGACCAGGTCACTTCTGAGAAGACACGAGGATTAACATTTTTATCATATTGTGCCTTAATACATTTCTTGTGTGCTTCGTTAGCCAATGCGGCATCATGATGGGTTTCATCCAGATGGATTAACTCCAAGAAATGCGCTTCTTCTTCAGAAGTGTCGGGTAGCAGGTCGATCACAAGTTTGAGAGACAAGATTTCACATTGTATTGGTAAGACTGCTTCCAAACCATACACCAATTGAAATGGTATAATTCTAGTCACATTTCTTACCAAGGATCGATATGCCCATAGAGCCGAACACAGGATTAAATTCCAATTTATTTTATGAACTCCAATCATTCTTTGCAACACGCACTTAAGGACTTTATTGATAGCCTCAACTTGTCCATTAGCTTGTGGGTAGTATGGAGTAGAACTATCATGTGACGGTCCTAACTTGGCGGTCAACTCAACCATCATGTGATTGTGAAAATGTGATCCATGATATGTAACTATGGCTTGTGGTACACCAAACCCGGCAACCACATGGTTGAAGAAAAATAAAGTAGTCGTTTCACCATTGTTGTTCAATGTTGGCATCGCCTTGGCCCATTTGGTAAAAGAGTCAATGACGACTATAATATACCCATGCACCCCAACATAATGGACAACAATATTTTTCAATATGAATGTTCTCTACAATGTTAGGATTGGTTGAAATGTTTATAGAAATTGTTTCTTCTATGTTTGACAAATTACGCTCAGAATCTACAGTATCTACTGTAATAGAGTTTGACAATAAATCAACAATTGATGGGTGGTTTAGTTCATTGGAATAATATTCATTGTCATCTGGAAGATGGGATCGATGATGATAGTCTTCCCACAGTTTCTCTCCTATCATCATTGATTGGATGATTCCTTCATCCATAGAATGTATACCTAAAAAGGATCTGAAGAGGTACCATATTCTAATGACCTATCTACCCATACAAAAGTTGAGTGCAAACTTGGGTTTGCCACATAAGCCCGAAAGATTGATTGCTATGGCGATTCAATGGGGCTTAACGGCAACACCTCAGAATTACTATCAACTTCAACTTGGTTGGAAATCCTCCTTAAATCAGATGAGGTGGAGGAAATCATGGTGCAAGTCTCTACTCTTGCCACTTCCACCAAATCATATGGTGATGGGAGGGTAAAATTGCCCATTAGGGAAGGATCTTTAAAGAGACCTACTCCAACACTTTGAAGTGATAGTAGGGGTCCGTGTACCAATAGAATTCTTCCCGTAGCCTGTGAACTATTGGAAAAGAAGGCTAGCTGATCAATGACTATGATTCCACCCTTAAAAGGGAATGATATAGTATGAAAGTACGTGGAAACCACAACATCCATAGCATATACCCAAGGCCTTCCCAGTAAAATTTTGCAATCGAAGAGTCCATCAACTACCTCAACTTCAACAATAATCATTTTTCCCCCAAGTTTGATTTGCAGGTTACTCAAAATCCCACATGGAGTATATGTTCTTCCATCAAAAGCTTTCAACGTGGTTCATGATCATGATAATGATGGTGAACCAAGTGTCTTCCAGCAACTCATGGACATAATGCAAGTAGATGCCCCCTCATCAATAATAGTTCGGTGAACATTCCTATTCAGATATTTTACTTGGATTGGGAAATCTAATTGCACCAGTAACTGTGGTGAATATCCCACATGGTTAGAAACCACAAGATTTGAATTCGTAGGATCTATTCCTCCTATTGGTGACAGTAAAGCCTGTTTCTAGGAGGGATAGTTTTGCAACACCTCGATGTCGACATAGTGGAAGGTGATTGAGAAAGAGCCTCTACCATGTTATAGTTTTGAGCTGATCGAGCCTGAGGGTTGAATGTCGATTTGTGAACAACTCCTTTTGGTGGTTTTATTGTCAATTCAAGTATAATGGATGGAACAACTTCAGATGAAGTCGAGGTTGAAGGATTGGGATGATCAGTGGCCTGATTATTCGACGATGATAGATTTCCATAATTTTTGTTTCTTGTTGACACCAAAACTTTGATCTGTGGCTTTGTGATGGATAGCATGAGTACTTGGGATGTTGAAGCATGGTCTGTTGCAACCAAATGTGTCTCCGAGGTTGCAAACAGATCAGTCAACACTATCGATGTGTCTGAAGTCTTTAAAAGTTTAGAGACCTCAAAGAAATGTGGACAATCTCTTGTATAATGTTCTTCATTACATATTAGACATGGATAACGAGGTTTCCTTGCTGAAGTAGAGGAATCAATTGATTTCTCTGGAGGGGAATTTTCTTGTTTCCTTTTGTTCTTCCCCTTTTTCTTGCCTTCTGGTTGCTTTGGATTTTTGCCTTTGTCAAATGACATGGAATTAATCTCGGAGGCAAGAGTATTTATGATGGATTGGTAGTTTGATTGGAAACAACAAGATTTTGACCAAATGGTCTTCCTTCTGGCTATGTGCTTGAAGAAACGATCACACCTACACTGGCATGAGAGTCATTACTTGATTGTGGAGGAGGTGGAACAGTGAAAGCTGGTTGAGGTGCATTGGGAATTTTATCATAAAGTGTGTCAAATTGTGTGTAAATGAAATCCAGGTATTGGGCATGAGCAATGACTTGCTCTTCTGTGACAAATCCACCTTTTGCCACATCCTTGGTGATTGATGGCAGTAAGAATTTTATGAAACACTCAGCTAAAAGCTGATCGAGAACATATGTCTTAACCATTCGACGATGACGCCGCCACTCATGAATATGATCTAATATATGGGTAGCAGTAGTCTGTTTAAAGTTGGTTAGGAGTTCCATTCCAATCTCGTATCTGATAGGTAACTGGAAGTGGGTCAAAAAAGTAGTGGCTAAAGTGGTGAAGTTATTGAAAGAAGCTCTTGGTAATTCAATGTACCATTTAGCAGCTGGACTAGTAAGTGTTCTTTGGAAAAGACGAAGTCTAACCGAATCATCATTTAAGGAGTTTGATGAACACCACAAATGAAAGGTCATAACATGATTTAATGGGTCTTCTATAGGATTCCCGTTAAACTTCAGAATGTCAGATGGTAACTTATGTGGAATTACCGATCACCAAGGTGCATATAAGATTCGATCATTAGTGAGTTGATTTAAATATGGTAATTCTAAAGTTGCTACAAAGAGAAACTGTTGATTTAAGTCAAGTTGAGCATACCTAGGATATGATGGAATTGCTTGAGGAACAGGTCTTTGGATACTGACACAGGGCATCTGCATTTGGTAACCTTGGTATGGTTGTTGAAAAAAGGCAGTATAAGGTGGTTGTTGATAACCAAGTTGAATGTGTGGTTGTCCAGAACCTACAAAGCCTTGTTGACTAGGACCTTGGTAAGCTTGAGATTGACCAAAACCAAGTTGAGCTTGTGAAACATGTCCAAACTGGGGTTGGAACTACTGGAATTGGGGTTGTTGAAATTGAGGCTACCATGGTTGTTGAATCAAATTTTGTTGTTGTTGGTACAACTATTGTGGATTCAATGGTTGTTGTTGTCCAGCAATGAAAGCTTGGTCAGGTTGTGAATAAAATATACCAGTGTAAGCCTGGGTTAGTCCAGATAAATATACACTAACCTGAGGTTGTTGCTGAAATCCAGAAACAAGTGGTTGTTGCACAACAACTTGAGGAATTTAAACTTCTTAACTTGAAACTTGTGATTGCAAGGTAGAAGGATTAGTTTGAACAGGTTGAGATACAACAGTTTGAACTTGTCACTGTGGTACAGTAGTAACAATAGGTGTAGTATGAATAGCTGACACAGTTTGCATTGGTTGTGCTGGATGCACAAGCCTTGGTTGAACTCGCATTGTTGGTTTCCATTGAAAAACTGTACTTCTAGGTTGACCTAAATACTATGGGATATTACCATATGGTAGTCCACAGCAATAAAAAGGATACGGTGAATAATCATATTGCTCTCCATATGGTGGCAATCCAGTATTTAATGGATACATAGGTCTTTGTTGACCAAATTTCCCAGCTTGATACTGATATGCAAGATCAAACTGTTCAGTTCCCATTAGAGAAGAACCATGTAAAATTCCGATTGAGGACATGGGTGATGATCATGGTGTAGAAGCAACCCCTAAGTGGGTTCCAGACAATGATTGCTAACCAACTAGGACAAATGATTCACCATACAGGTTTGACTCAGGTGTGGTAGAAAACATAGAAGAAGTTACAACAAAAGATTATGCTGCAGCTGCATTAGATGATACAGTCTGAGATGTTGACGATTTTTCATCCATAGTTAACTAACCCAAAGGTTGTCCTAAAGATTCGACGAGTACTTGAAAAGAAGCAAGATCAAATGAAGCAAAGAAATCAGGAGTATTAGGTTAAAGATAAAGCCCAGTTCCAAAGTGAAATGGGGTTCCAGGTGTGGAATCTTCTTCCAATTCCTCCTCTATAGAAATTAAACTTGGTGGAAGAACTTCACTGTTAGGTCCGTAAAATATTTCTAGTCTTGATGAAGTTGAAGTTTCAATAGTTACTTATGTCCGAGGGTTAACCGGTTGATCATCCTCCGGTAAAGTAACAACTTCTAAATGTTCAAATGCAAAGTCCAAATGTCTAGGTAAATGAACAACAATCTAAGTAAGAGGTTCATGAACAACTTCAGGTTCATATGTAACTTCTGTTTGAATTGTGATAGATTTTGGTTTAACTTCTTGTTGAACTGATTCAAGTTCAGAAGTACTTTCTTGTTGAGCAATTTCAAGTTGAGGATCAACTTGTGGTTGAACAACTTCGGTTATTATTTCACTACGATCAGTGCTAATGTTCTCAGGTAATTGTGAAACTTCTTCTTTAGGAACAGATGAACTAGAAATAGTTAGAGCAACTAGAGTCTCTGTACTTATTGAAATATATGATTAAGGTAAGTCAAATAAAGAACTAGGAGTTCTTGATGTACTAGACTCAGTTAAGTGAGACCGCTTTCCCCGAATTGGTGTCGCTTCAGGAGGCAAAGGTGGTTTTCTTGTTGTTCTCTACGAACAACAGGGTATGGGTTGATGTTCCTCCATGATTGCTGATTAATTTTATTATCAAAAAAGAAATAAACAAAAATGGGTATACTAGGAAAAACATTTACCAAGCAACTGTGAACTGCAGAATAGCTCCTGGTGAACTAAGAAGTACGAGTAGGAAATCTCCCCAAATGTTGTGTTAGATGTATCACAATTTACAAGGAAGTGGACTCGGTTACTTAAGGATGGATAGCAACCTATAGTTGTCCTACCATATATACCTAAAGGTACGTGGAGGCCCAGTCCGTATAAGCATTGTCTAATGCAAAACCGCACAGTGAGAGCATTCCCATATACTTTACGTACTGTAACACCGCCCTATATACTCGAAGGTACGTGGACGAGCTGCGATATACTCACATATGTGGAATGAGTTATCACACACAAGATGTATTGCAGACAACTTAGTGACAACTGCTTTGTTTTATGACACCGAAACACGTCTCTAGCCTAGAATCACTAAATGTTTGTGCTAATGACAATAATCCATTAGGTAAATTGATGTTTATTTTAAGTTGATCTTGCTTAGGAATTGTCCTTTCAATTTCACCACGTGATGTATTCTTAAATTCCTAGGAATGCAACTATCATGATAAGCATTCTTTCCATTCAATTTAATGATGAAATTCCTAGCGACTTAGGGATAGAGCAATTAGATTTCTTTTGATCAAAGAGCAAAGAGCACAATCTAAATGCAAATTCCCTACACTTTTCCTATCAGCACACACAAAATTTTTCAATGCAACATGCATGTATTTCTTTTCAATTTCCCTTAATGTGAATGAACAAAAAGGAAATCTAATGCACAATTGATCAATAAACTCTCTTCATAAAAATGACGATTTTACAACAATTTCTTTTCAAGGAAAGGAGGACTTTACGACACTTTCGTTTTCAAATAAATGAGGAATTACAACAATTTCAACGAAAATACTAATCGTATGCATACATAAATCAATCGATCTTTCATGAATGAAGACTTGACGACAATTCAATTTTCGAAGGAAAAGATGATTTCATGACACTTTCTTTCGCTAAAGATCAATCGATCAAAAACTAACTTTCGATTATAGATTGAAAATGAAAAAGTAAATACATAAGAAACATTTATCAATCCTAGTCTAAGAAGGGCCAGGTAAGAAGATGAAACACTATTTTCAGAGACAAGACATCATTAACATTTAGCAAATCATTCAAATAGGAGAAAATTGGCTCAAAACATCAGTTCCTAGATGGGAAATTGACCCTCAAGGGATCAGCATAGGCAGCGGTGAGAGACAGTGTGCTGAAGCACACTAGATCTATGTGGGAAGTGCATTGTAGTGCACTGTGTCCTTCATTGGGCTGTGCTAGTGACAGTAAGCAATTTTGAAGGCAATTTGGCATAGTTTTGGCTCAATTTTCAATGAAAAAATATTGAAATTCAATCAACAACCACAAGTACAGTATGTAGAAATGTCTTAAGAGGTTTATAAGCTACTAAGATGGATGATCATTCCCTAGTGGAGTCATCAATTTGTTTTGGGAATTTTTAGTGTCTACGGATAAACACTTAAACCCCTAGACTAGTAGCTAAGTCTAGGACAATAGTGCAAATAATTCTCTACCTTTTCTATGTTCAATAAATTAAATAAGAGGTGAAGAAACCTACCTATAGCTTTTGCTTACTCCTTATCTCCCTTGACCAATTTTGTCACTCCTCTCGATACTTAATCTGCTTGAAGAGTACCTGCACACAAACAGAAGACAAAAACTGATCAAACCATATGATAATGATCTATTGATTAAACATAGCATGGAATGGAATCAAGTACATGATACACATATGAAAGGATAAATGAATGACACAAGCATATGGAAAAATATTTGAACACTTTATTAGTGAAAGGAAGAGTTACAACCTAATTTGCTTCATTCTGCATCACTCCTCTAGTTCAATCCCATCCTCTCCTCATAACAAGCAAGACAATTTGACATCATTACAATACTTGAAATCAACTCAAGTCTCATACTAACAGCATCTCCCTATAATTTAATAATTTCTAGCCCCTAATCACTTAGATGAGTGGTATTTTTATAGGTGAATGAAGGAAGTTATTCTATAAATGGTTATAATGAATGGCCCCACAAACTTAGGATTTATTTCCATGGAAGAAGGAATAAAGAGATTGATAATCCTTAACTACCTATCTCATCCAAATATGAGCTCAAAGGAGTAGATAAACTTGGGAGCTTCTAGATGCATCCAATGGATAGGAAAATTCCCAAACCCCAATGTTGTTTAGCTCAAATTCACCCAGTGAAGGCTTAAGAGGGCTCAAGTGCGCTGCATGTCACCCTATCAGTGTATGGTCTACATTGAAGTGCTAGAAGCACACCCTAATGAAGGCCTTCCTACACTGATCTTCTTAGAGGCAATTTTTGGATGATTTCAGTCATGAAACTTCTTGGGAAGCTAGGAATTTGATGGTTGACTTCTTTAGGGCATGTAACAACTGAATTAGGTTTCGATGGGACCTAATAATATTGATCTGTAAGTGGGGGTTGATTTACCCAAATGGATCTGTAACAATGTGGACTACTACGCCAAATGTTTTGCATGTCCTATTATGTTGTGTGTTCCTAGCAGTGTTGGGACTATTCCTAATCAACCCGGAACTCACTCTCACCCTCTCCCTCGATAGTGAAAGAACCATTGACACAAATGACACTTACACTCACTAGGCACACAAACTTCACTTCGCGAAGACAAAGCAAGCGACTCTCTTGTGCTGACAAGCAAGAGTTGAGGTAAATCCTTAAGATATAGGAAATTGGACCATCATATCAGATGGAACTCCCTCACCAAACAGCATGAGGTCTAGTTGGGACTTCATACAGAGGTGATCCCCTGAATGTTGGTAGGTCCAGCACTGTCAACATTTTTGGTGCTATAAGGAAGGAATCTAGTTGTACATGGCTGAAATTCCCCTTACACCCACTCATTAATAATCTGGTCAAGGCAGTAACTCACACTCTCTCTCACGCGACTCTGCAGTTGTTACTCCTCACCTTCAAGAATTGAACACGAGATTTCATATAAACACCTTCGCTCCATCCGTCTCGTCACTCACTAGTTCGTGAAAGCAGTCAGACTGATCCTAGGCATACAACATCTTCCACACACATCTAGGAAGCCAAAAGCCACTCCCGCAAGAGTTGTTATGTCATCAGTGGAAGAAGCAGTCCTTGCCACACTTGAAGTTCTAGCAGAAGCTAATGAAGATGGAGAGGAACCTCCTGTCTTCCATCAAGGTGAACAAGACACTCTTGTGATCTTGGAATTAGACTCTGGTATAGGAGGCAGAGGGGAAGGAAATGGAGGAGGTGGAGGTGGAGACAAACCAACAGACTTAGAGCCAAAACCATCAGACACCGAAGGAGAGGAAGAGGATGAAGAAGAAGAAGAGATGGCTGACCTAAATCTTGAATGTATGACTCAGGGACCATTGGCTCTCCTAACTGTTTTGCACAAGATGTCGAAATGAACAGAGAGAATGAATATCAAGTTCAACCCTGACATCACTGTGAAGGTGGAAGATCATTTGGACAACTTCTACCTATAGCTGCAGACCCTTGAGGTACGACATGATGACCTAGCTTGTAGCTTGTTCCCATGTACCTTGGATGGTTGCGCAGCTGCATGGTATCATAGCCTTCCACCAAACTCCATACAAAATTGGGGTGCATTCAAACACATGTTCCTTGAAAATTTTACTAATGACAAGACCCCAGCTATGTTACTGAAAGAATTGGGTAGCCTGAATATGGAGGGGAAAGAAAAGGAAAAAGATTTCAACCAGAGGTTTACACGCTTATTGAAAATATTTGCAGTGGACACCAAACCTCATGAATCCATCACTGTTGATTACTACATGTCCACACTATCGACCAGCATTGTGCAGTTCGTCAAGCGAGCTATGAAACCAACACTCCTGGAAAACTGCGAAGAGGCTATTGTTGTCGAAAAAGACTTGCATGCAATTAGACTCATAAAGGATGATGAACCAGCAAAATAATCCAAATATGTGATGAAGAAGTCCTAAGTGATAGCAAGCAATGGTAGAGACAAGGAATAAAATGATATTGAAACCCTCACTCGCCTCATCAACAACTTAACAACTAAGTGTCCGAGCTTAAACAATAGAAAATGGACACATTTGCAAGGAGCTATCTACCTAGACAGAGACAGGGATGCAACTCATCAGGAAGCAATTGACCTTATCAAGAAAATGTGCAAAACTCTACATTCAATTTCGATCAATGCACAGATCTTGAGTTATGTTCATTCCATGAAGAACATCACCCCGAGAACTTCTGTTGGAACTAGAAGTGAGTCGTAAATTTGGTATACAATCATACACTTGATGTAGAGAGAAGTATGTAGAAGTAGTTAGATGACAGAAATTATGACAAAGATATTGCACCTGTTGAAGCATCAAGTTCTGGGCATGTGGTGAATGCATAGCAGTTCTCGCAAGCAGTGCCGAAGACAAACACAAAGAAGCATCCCCCAAGACAAAATGACCATTACAATATTAGGAGTAAAAGGGCTCCCCCTAAACTTGGTGAAATGCAAGAGAAGATCAGACTGTTGATAAGGAAGGTTGATCCACCAACTGCCCCAAAGCAGAAAACACAAAACAAGTCTGGGAAGACAGCGATGAGCAAGAGTACTTCTATGAGCAACCAATTGCATAAAACTTCGCCGGACAACACGAACATCTATTCTACCTCAAACTCATCAGTAAGTCTAACACCTCTAGACTACAACATTGTTGATGACAAGAAGAAAACTTGAGCAAATATCAGTTTATTCAAGTTGGCTAATATTTAGAGTCAGCGAGATATCTTGTTGTGCACACTGGGACAAATAGCAATAAACAGCGCAACCTCTACCAGCAACGGAGCAAGCACACCTCCTGGATCACTTTCCACTATGCTCAATACACTCCTAATGGAAGAAGCACACTTAGGTTTCCCCCCATTCCTACTATCTTTTCAAATTTTCAACTACAATTCTCACAACTTCTTGGTTGATTATGGCACAACAGCCAACATCATGTCACTCTCCATTGCTAATAAGATCAATGCACGATGGAGTGAAACATCCACGAGAATCATCCAACTTGAAAAAACATCAATACCAACCATTGGTGAACTTCGAGATGTGACCATCTAACTATCTCATGATGGTCGAGTCCACCAATGCATCAACATAGTTGTTGTGGACATACCAAAAGCATATGGCCTGCTACTCAGCAAAGACTGGTCCAAGAAACTAGATGGATATTTTGCTACAGACTGGTCTCACATGTGGCTTCTATACAAGGGAAGATGCAACCAAATCTAGGTGTTATCTGAGAGGTATATTAAACACAATGTCACTCCCCTTAATGGCGAGAACGAATTGTTGGCCTTCGTAGAACTCATGTTTGGCAACTGCCTCCTATAAAAGACATTGGAGTGTTATCATACATGGCTAGCTCCAATCTCATCAGACAAGTATTTGGGACTCCTTCCTCACCCAACTGATGAAAATAGAACTTGTACAATTTGTTTTTCCGATAGTAGAAGTAGTAGTAGCAGTACAAGCATGCAAAACAGTCCATGTACAGAGAATTTGTGGGCCATAAATCTTGACAGATCAGGAACACATGATGGCTCAAGGACCGAGTGTATCTCAATCATCCAAAATAATGGACAGTGCATGATTTTTATCTTTTTGAGTTCGAAGGCACGAACAACGATACTGATTATGAAGCAGTCATGTTGAACACACAAAGGACCAACACTATGAACAAACAAAGCAACTTGGGAACCTACCATGATCCAAAGATGGCCAATCTCGATACAGGCTACACACTACAGCAGTGAAAAATCATTGACCACTTGATCGAATAGTATCGAGATGGGTCTGCATGAGCAGATGATGACCAAAGTACACACTACATGTGAGCAATGCAACATGAGATTCCAAGTAAAGGAGTAGACAACACATTGCAGCAAAGAATATGTAACACATACATGTTGTTTGCACTCTTTCCACTGAAAATATTGACTAACATTTTAAGTGTTTGGATTACTTGAAAAGTTCATCACCATACTTGGTTTTCTAATTAAAATCTTGCACGTAAGAAATTTGGAAAAACCTGCTTATGCATTGACTTCAAAAACTTGAACCCTACCTGGAATAAAAACAACTACCGCATGTCATCATCCGAGCCCATGTTGAACACAGTACTTGAAACAATGGTGTTTTCTTCACTTGAAGGTCTTCTGGAATGCCACCAGGCTCTGATAGCAGAGCTCGGTGGACTTGCACTAGTCTACGAGAAGCTTGGCCCACACATGTATCATTTGAAATCACTAGGAAGGAGGATTGACAACCTTCCTGCCAATGGCCAAGATCTCAAACATTATTTTCAGTAGGTAGGGCCGCGCCCATGCCATGTACATAGTCTGCTTGCTACTTGTTGTTTCATTTGGTTTGTTTTTCTTACTATCTTTGATTTTTCTTTGTTTGATTTTTCTTACTAGTTTTGTTCGCACTCGTTTTGTTTGTGTGATATATTACTATTTTTGTTTCTGGAGATAAGTGTTGCCAACTACTACGTCCTAGATTTTGAATAGAGTATGTGCCTGAAATTTGAGGAAACGTGTGACACTGGAGCATTTGGCCAATCTTGTGTTAGCCTTCTCTATGCTGGTGTGTAAATTTTGGTCGATGAAGTCCTGGAAGAAAATATGAACCATCTGCAAGGGAAGTTCCGGTCCAGACATGAACTTGTGTCCACACTGTGAAGCCCCATGCTTGTGCTCATCCTTTTTCTCTATGTGTTCAATCTCATGCAACTAGTAGAAATGGAGAAAGGGAAAATATAAACGAGCAAACCTATGTCAGAGATATTACATGCTTCTCTAAAGGAACAACCTCTTCTTCTCTCAATAAGTCGAGATTTGTCTTCCACCCCAAAAATAAATAAGTGTCCATGCACAATCCTCTTGAAAAACACAAAGGCAAAAGAAGAGAAAGGATTCCTGCACAGAGAGGTGAAGCATGCAACTCCACCGAGGTAATGACCAGGATCGTTGACAGTGGAGAAATGTGTGTGTTCCTACTTGACTCCACCAAGGTATTGTCCAGGCCTACTGGCAGTGGAGAAACACTAGAGATGAAATCTTATACTCTAAAAACCTTCAACTCATGAGCTAAACTACCCTTCCTGTATTCAAAACACTGAGATCCGAGTTGAACTTTTGATTGTGTTTGACTATGTTGGCAAAGGGTGAACCATGTATGTCGATGGGGTAGGTGGGGAAGCTAAAGTAACCTGCATAATGATTCAATACTACCCAAAAGACCAAGGCATTATGCTAGTAATGAACCGAAATAGAGAAGCTGGAGTTCTGCTAGTGTGTCGCCAAGCATTGTAGTGGCTACCACCATGCTCCAAAATTTTGCCCTACACCAATTTCAGAGCCTCCCTTGAGAGTTTCACTTGATGACTGTAGGTTTTAACCCCATACAGAAATTACCTACATACAAATTCTAAAACACATAAAATAAAAAATGCAAGAGAATAACACATAAAACACATATAGACAGAGATTTTCCCCTGGATCCCAAAACCAGGACTACCAGCTTGATTTTTCATTATTTTCTTTTCAATGTTACAATACATATTTATACATGTCGAGGCATCCAATACCATGGAATGAAAACCATTGCATCCAAAACCATGGACCAAAAACCATCACATCCAAAACCATGGACCGAAAACCATCGCATCCAAAACCATCTGTGAAAATCATGCACAAAACCATACGTAGGTCCACCCAACCTAACATAGGGTCCAAAACCAAAATTTTCCGAGGTGCTGCCCTAGACCCCATAGAGTGGGGTTACCTACACCTCTCAAACCCCCTATGACTCCCCCCGCTATACAATTGATGCAACGAACGGGGGGCTCCACCGTGCCACCCCCCCCCCCTCCACGCCCCTTCAACCCCACTCGGTTAACTACGTGGGCTAGTCGTGGAAGAATATAACACAACCCAACATTCTCCCACTTGTTGTTTTCTTTCCGCAGGAGGAGGCCATAAGAGCTTATTCATTTATTCAGCCCTACAATGCCCATTATTTCTCTACACCAAGAGAACTTCTTAGAGCTCAAAGATTTTGTCAATGCATCTGCAATATTCTTCAAAGTGTCCACCTTTACCAGCAACACCTTTTTGTCTTCTATCATATCCCTCACAAAGTGATACTGAATATCAATGTGCTTTGTATTTGAATGATATGCAGGGTTCTTTGACAAGAAAATTTCATTTTGGCTATCACAGTCTATCCTTATAGCTCCGTGTACTAACCCAATATTTGAACACAGTCTCTGCAACCAAACCGCCTCCTTGCTTGGATGAGTGGCTGCCATGTATTCTACCTCTGTAGTTGATAGTGCCACTACAAATTGTTTCTTACTCATCCAATTGACTGCACCTCCAAATAGGTTAAACACATACCTACTTGTAGATCTTCTCTAATCCATATCTCCAACCCAGTCTACATCAACAAATCCACAAATATCCAATACTCTTTCCAATCCTAGTCTTCGTTGGTAGCACAAACCATAATCACTAGTGCCACACAAATACTTGAAAACCCACTTCAGTGCTATCTAGTGCTCATTCCCTAGTTTTGACATAAACCTGCTCAATACTCCCACTGCATGTGCAATGTTTGGTCTAGTATAGACCATCGCATACATCAGGCTACCGACCTCACTTGCATATGAAACATGGGACATGCCCTCTTCCTCTTCTTATGTCTTGGGACACTATTTGGTAGATAAATTTACACTTACATGAATAGGAACCTTCACCAATTTACTATCCTGCATATTAAGCCTCTGCAATATGTTCACGACATACTTCCTCTTGTTTAATCGGAGCTTCCTCTTTGTTCGATCTCTTTTCATTTCCATGCCCAAAATATAGTTTGCAGCACCAATATCTTTCATGTCAAATTTGGAGGACAAATGGGTCTTCGAATCCTGGATAATTTCTTTGTCATTTCTAACTAGCAACATATCATGCACATATAAGACCAGATAAATAACATGGTCACCAATTACTTTAAATACACACAGTGATCTGCTTTGCTTCTGGCGAAGCCAAGTCCCTGTATAAATGTATCAAATTTTTGATACCACATCCTTGGTGATTGTTTTAACCCATATAGAGACTTTTTTAACTTGCATACCATTTCTTTCTTACCCTTCATTGCAATGCCTTCAGGTTGCTTCATGTAGATCTCCTCTTCCAGATCCCCATGAAGAAATGTTGTTTCCACATCCATTTGTTCTATGTCAAAATCAAAAGCAACAACAACAGATAAAAGTAATCTAATAGAAGTTACCTTGGCAACAAGAGAAAAAATATCACCAAAATCAATTCCCGGCACCTAGGAATAACTTTTTGCTACCAACCGATCTTTGTATTTCTCCACCTTTCCTTTTGAATTTGTCTTATTCTTGAACACCCATTTGCTGCCAATGGGTTTCCTTCCAGCCGACAACTCCACTAGATCCCAAGCCTCATTTTTGTGCAAAGATGCCATTTCATCAACAATGGCCTCTTTCCAGAGTTTTGCATCCTCTGAATCTACTGCTTCCTTCACAGTTCTGGGATCATCATCAATAATAGATAAATAAAAATTTGAACAGAAAGCAGATGGACTATACCTTTCTCGCTACCTTCTTTCTCGAACTAATCTTCTCACACCCAGAGTTTGTAGCTCTTCATCTTCTGATTCCTCCTCTGCTGTATAGTCTTATTCTTCCTCCTTTAGCTCAAACTCTATCTTCTCAAGTCCTTTCGTTGGACTTCATGTTTAATAACATCTTTCACCTCTCTGGACACCACATCTCGACTATACACAACCTTCCTTGATACTGGGTTCCAAAGCTTATAACCCTTTAAACCATCCTTATACCAAATAAAGATGCACTTTCAGATTTACTATCCAATTTGGTTCATTTCTCCTTTAGAACATGTACATATGCATCACATCCAAATACCCTCAGATGTGAAAGCAAGGGTTTCTTACCAATCCATACCTCTTGTGGAGTCTTATCCTGTCCTAACCCGACACCACTAAGCATGCTTATTGCCCTTTCCATCAACGTCTTGTTCATTCTTTCCAAAACTAAATTTTGTTGAGGTGTATATGGAATAGTCTTCTGCCATGCTATACCACACTTTTTACAAAATTCTTCAAATTCCTTACTGCAAATCTTTCCACCGTTATCTGTCCTCAACACCTTTATCTTCTTCTATGTCAGGTTTTCTACCAGAGCCTTAAATTCTTTAAACCTATCAAAGACTTCAGATTTCTTCTTAAGGAAATATATCCATGTATTCCTTGAGAAGCCATCTATAAATGATACATAGTACATAAACTTACCTAATGATGGAACCTTCACAGGTCCAAAAACATCACTGTGCACAAGATCTAATATCTATTTTTCCCTCTTACCACCAAAGGGGAAACTTACCTGATTCTGCTTCCCATATACACAATTTTCACAGAAATCAAAATCCAGAGAGCTATTACTCATACCTTGTACCATACCTTTAATATGAAGTAATCAAAGGGCCTTCTCTCCAATATGTCCAAGCCTTTGATGCCACAACATCCTCTTCTCTTGAGAGACCACTAGAATTTCTATTCCACTTTCAGGAACCACGGAACTGTTGCACCCATCAACAACAGTTCTACCTGCATCTTGTATAGATTTCCAATTCAAACTCCTCGCATCAATACCAGTGCCCCCTTAACCATCTTGCAGGTATCCTTCTCGAACACTATTTTTACACCTGCATCATCCAGCTTGCTTACAAAAATCAGGTTTCTGGCTAATGCAGGAATATGCAGAACACTTGGAAGTGTTGTAACCCTTCCACCTTGCAACTTCAACTTTACTTTTCCGCGACCAATGATTCTAGCCTTCCTGTCATCCCCCAAGAAGACATCACCACCATCATATTTCTCATACTCACAGAACCACTCTCTATGGGGAGTGAAGTGAAAGGATGCACCAGAGTCAATCAGCCATGCCTCATGCTCTACATGTGTACTCAAAGAAGCCAAGTAGACATCCCCACCTTCATCTGAGGTGGTTTTCACCTCTGCAGAAGGAGCATCATCAGATCCCTTTCCCTTATCAGGAGCTTTATATTTATAGTCCCTTTTGTAGTGCCCTTCCTTTTCACATTTCCAGCACACCACCTTTACAGGTTTTCCTGGAGATTTAGATCTACCTCTAGATTTAGATCTCCCACTCAATGACTTATTTTTGTTTCTATTCTAGGACCATCCTTGTATAGACAAGGCATCACCATTCTAGCTCTCCATATTTTTTCGTCTCATCTCCTCTGTCAGCAAGGATGCGACTATTTCATCAAACTGCAAGGCAGTTGCATTTCTACCTATTGCAATAACCAAACTATCCCACGAATCTAGTAGAGAACACAACAAACTAATGAACTTATCTTCATCTGAAATTTTAATATCAATAGATAATAACTATCTTACCACAATATTAAATGTGTTTAGATGTTCGGTCACCGAGTCTCCATCTTTCATCCTCAGGTTATACAGCTTTTTCTGTAGGAAAAGTTTATTCATCGGAGACTTAGATTGGTACAAAGTCCCTAACTTGTCCCACAAAGCCTTCATTTTAGCTTCCCCTGATACATTCAGCAATACTAAATCTGAGGCACACAATCATATTGTGCTCTTTTCCTTCTGATCCAACTTCTTCCATTCTTCATCGGACACTCCCATTGGTTTAGTACCTGGATCTACCGTGATCCACTGATATTTATGCACGAACAGATCCTCCATATTTAGTTTCCACAACTCAAAACTCTAACCATTAAATTTCTCGATCTCTATCTTTCCACTGCTCATCATTTTCTTTCACCACTAGAATTGATCCCACAGATCTCCCACTCAATAGGGTCTACCACAGGCCTGAGCGAAACCCCTCAGTAACAAAGGCATCCCCTTGAAGCCAAAATAGCTCTAATACCAAATGTAGGTTTTAACCCCATAAAAAAATTACCTACATACGAATTCTAAAACACAGGAAATAAACAATGCGATAGAATAAGACATAAAACACATATACATAGAGATTTTCCCCTAGATCCCAAAACCGGGACTACCAGCTTGATTTTTCATTATTTTCCTTTCAATGTCACAATAAATATTTATACATGTCGAAGCATCCAATACCATGGACCGAAAACCATCGCATCCAAAACCATGGACCGAAAACCATTGCGTCCAATACCATGTCCAAAAAGCATGCACAAAAGCATAGGTAGGTCTGCCCAACCTAACATAGGGTCCAAAACCAAAATTTTCTGAGGCACTGCCCCGTACCCCATAGATTGGCGTTACCTACACCTCTCAAACCCCTGTGACTCCCCCCACTACAAAATTGGCACAACAAAGGGGGGGCTTTGCCCCCCTTCTAACCCCCCGGTTAACTACGTGGGCTAGTCATGGAAAGAATATAACACAACCCAACAATGACTACACACGGGCGAGTTCACTCCATGAGCTCATGTGAGTCCTCACATCCACCTTTCTTGTTCATTACATTCAAGTCTCTGCATGCTAATATCTAAGTCATTCTTGCGACCATGTTCTGGTTATGCTCAAAGTCTTCGCTTCATATGTGCTTGTTGTGCTCGCTATGAAACCATCTATCACACTCACACACAAAGTCACATTCACTCTCACGCAAGTATCCTCTCAATCAATGAACGATCAATCATGAGTTTCATGCTTGTATCTTGCACCATCAATCATTCATGTTGAAAATATGTGTCTGGATGGTTTGGTCGTTTTGTCGTCAAGTCATGCAAGTGTGTGTTCGTGTGATCACCTATGCATCTTTCGATTGTTCACAAACTTAGCCATTTTTGCTGAAAGTTATAACGACCAAAATCCCCTCTGACAGCCAAACCATCACCCTGTCATCGACTCGATCAAATGTCAACTAGAATAGAGTAGAAGCACCAAGCTAGTATTTTTAAGATGCATTGCTGGCAAGAAATCCAATCAGCTCTCATGCTCGCGACCTGGACAGTCTAACCCGAGAGTCACCCTAGGACTGAGTCCCCTAAAAAAATTGTATAGAGGCCACCAACCTCACCTGCTCAACTGACTAAGGAAATTATGCAAACAGGTTGGAAAAACACCACGTGCTCGTCCCTGTCTCCCTCAGAAAATTACGTAATTTTCCTAGTCAGTCACCCCGACAGTTGACTAGTTGTTCATCTCAAAAATTTCGTAGTCCTCATCAGCAGGGTATCGACTGCCCATCAATCACCTCAGCTCAAAAATTACGTAGAGATGATCAGCACGCCAACCTCCCAACCTTAGTGACATTTTCCTAGCTAGCAAACCCTAGCAGCAGACTGTCAATTCCCTCTAGGAATTGTGTAGTTTCTTCTACTAGTTTCACAATAGCTAATTGGAAGTTCCCTCTGGGAATTGTACAATTTTGGCTACTAGTGACCCCAGCAGCCAACTCGTAGGTCCCTCTAGGAATTGCACAGTTTTGGCTGCCAGTGTCTTGGACATTTCCCCCAAAGAACTGCACAATCCCTGTCTGTTGACCCTTCATGCAACCCAGCTTGTTCCTATGGAAAATTGCACAAATCTGGCTGTCCAGCCCCACTACTCATTCATTCTAAAAAATGCGTAGAGCATGCCTGCATTTCCTTCCAGCATCCTAGGTTGTTCCTCCCAAAATTTTCCAATTTTGGCTCCCAGTCGAGTCAAACCTCATAGATAGTCACTGTCAACTCAAATTGCCCGTCTCCATCACACAGTGACTCTTGTGTAGTTTCCATCAACAGTACCGAGAGCCATCATCTTGCTTCACAACCTTCCTACCTCTCCCAATCACCTAGATCCGAAATGATCATGTGTCATGGTAGACTAGGAGGTTTTGGATTTGATGTCATCTCCTCATGAGTGACTGCAAGTACAGGTACACCAATGAATATGGAAACAAAATGAATGGGATGAACGAAGGGAGAACATGTAGAATGATAGGTTCACCAATAGATGAATGAATGAAGCATGTGAAGTGCACAAACGCGATGAACATGCACCTTCACGAATAGATGTGCTTGTCAAGCCTTCCAACATGCAAGCAAGGAACAACATGCTAAATCTTCATCAAGCGAACCAACGACCATTGAAGACTTTGCACACTTCACCATGTGGAGGTGAAGCTACGATACATCATGAAGACATCCATCACCCAACAGCACTATAACTCGACATTAACTCCAGCAACAACACGAATGTAACAACATTGTCATGTCAAGTCATGTCGAGTCACGTCATGAGTCATGTCACCCACATCTCCACTATGGGCTTGTTGTCAATCAATACGATGTAACATAGAAGTCCAAGAGACCCACTTGTTGAAAAAAGAGTCATGTAAGTCAAAAATTCATAGAAGTCAAACAGTCATGAGGATAGTTTAACAACCACAAGGGTCAGTTTCACCCTTGGCTATAAATTCACCCTCATTTGTCCATGAAAGGGACTTTTCACCTCAGCTCCTCCCACATAGCCAAGAGAGTTTGTAATATTTCCTTTGAGGAGTAGGTAGTGGCTCCAACACCTCGCACTCAGGGTTAGTGATGTATGGTGTAAAGATGTGTCTTGGAACTTTCGCTTAGTTCAAAAGCCTGTTAACAGGCCAACATGTTTTCACGCATGTATTGTATTTGTTGTGATACTGATCTTTAACGCTTGTAATGAATGTTTCTTTAACTTGTGTTCTACATATGAACTGCTTCATTTTTTGTAATGCATAATCTATTAATCGAGATGTGTTATATATGCTATTAGCACTATCTCACCCATGTAGACTGCTCTCCCTAAAATTAGGTGAACCTTTCACATGAAGCTTGCTATAACAACCGTTGCACTCTTTCAGACTGATCCATGAGTGTTGTACGTGTGATCTTACCTTGTATGTTCTGAGTGCCGCATTCGTGTGGACTGCTCCACCAGAAGTTGTGCATGTCCTGTTGTGTTGTGTGTTCCTAGTAGTGTTGGGACTGCTCCAAATCGAGCTGGAACTCACTCTCACCCTCTCCCTCTACATTGAAAGAACCATTGACACAAGTGACACTTAGACTCAACAAACACGCAATCCTCACTTCTCAAAGACAAAGTGAACCACGCTCTTGTGCTGACAAGAAAGAGTTGAGGAAAATCCTTAAGACAATGGAAACCAGTCCATCATACCAGATGGGACTCCCACTCCCACACCAAACGGTGTGAGGTCTTGTTGGGACTTCATACTGGGGTTATCCGCATAATGTTGGCAGGTCCAACATTGTCAACGCCCTCCTAAACAAATATAATAAAATATTCCAAGTGGTAATCCCAAGAATGGGATCAATAATATTTTATTATTGCTCATTATTCGAGGATAACTCAATATTTTTTATAGGAGGATTTTCCATTCATTATTCACTTTTGATTATTTTCCTTGTTTCACTCACTGTTGTAACTCTGATTATTTTCATTTTCACACACCATATATTTACTGGGTTTATCCATTATAGAGGAGAGAGACTCTACAGAAGCTAAAATCATTTGAGGATTACCAAGAACTCATCCCATAGAGGGGGACTTGTAACATATATTTGTTCCCTTCACAGGTGTTATAATAAAATCATTCTTTACAAATCTGGTTTCCATAGGATGTTTTAGGGTTATTACTCTTCATTTTATTTTTTAACTATCATTGCAGCATAGATCAGGATTTTGGTAGATTTTGTTTCTATCAATAGCTATAGATCTACAATGTTTAGCAGTCATTTCTATTGTTGATATCGTTTGTCATCCACAATCTTAAGTGTTTTCTTTTCGTACATCATTGAGAAGAAAACATTACCACAAATTGGCGACTACATTGTGTTTTATACTTCAGATCCAAAAACCTGGGTGACCTTTGTTTTCCAGCTTAGGGTTTCTTCTCTTCTCAATTCTATTAATGTTTTCTAGTGTTTTAACCCTAGATTTGATGAATTTCTGACTTTTGTAAGCTTTTTGGTTGTTTCCGTAGGTCACAGGAACAAACTGTGACAAAGGCAACACTTTTTTCTGAAATTTGTAGATTGGAAGTCTCGGACCATAAATCATAGTTTTCAACCCAAAAGGTGTGATCTAGGCTCCAGAACACAACTTTCTGCCCAAAAGGTGTGATTTCATCAAAAAACAGGTCAGAACCTACAATTTATGGGTTTTAGGGTTTCTCTTAGATTTGTTTTTGGGTTTTTTTCAGAACTGTCTGGTGGGTGTTTGACCTTTATCTTATCCTGCTCAGGCCTTGATCCATTATGTTTTACTCATCGAAGTTGAATTTAGCCTCCCTTAGGGCTTGTAGTACACTTATGCTTTTCTAGGAGGAGTTTAGCTGAGTGAGACGTTTGAGTTTTTGTAACAATTTTAGCCACATTTTCCAGATCTGTAACCTTTTGTTTCATATCTGATAAGATACGTTGCTACCATCCATAGTTTCACATTCAAACTTGTTTGGTCTGTCCCTTAGGGTCCCATCGGTTGCCCTAGGTGTTTTAACCATCTCCCTATCTTTTTGCAGCAATCTTCCCCTCTGGTTTTTTGTTGTTGTTGCAAAACTTTCTAGCAGCTTAGAGTCACTTGATCCTAGCCACATCGACATCCAGATCTCTTGAATGTTTCAATGTATTTTCGATCGGTTTAGCTACCTAGCAGTACAGTGTTTGGAAACCCAGTTTGGGTGGGGTTTAGTTAATTGTTTTGTTGTTTATTTTTTGTTATTTATTTCAGTTTATTTACAACAAGATTTTTTCCTTTTTACAAACACGATTTGGGCTTAATCAATTAATACACTTGCACATGCAAGGACACCTTAAGTGAAGGGTGCTTGGTTTACACCGCCAATCCAAGACTTAACATAATAAATTTATCTCACCACATTAGGGAAAAAATATATATTGTTGTTCTCCTTTCACCCTTTCCATGTTTTGTGTGTCCTTTCATCATTGTGCCAACAAGGCGTCAGTTGCGGAGACTATTAGGCCTTCACCCCCAATTTTCGCTTGGGCGTATTACTCCTCCCCGTTGGGTTTGAGTTCATATCCCTTTGTGTACCCATTCTTACACTTTTCTTGGTCCTTCTCATTCCTCATCTGATTCTGAATCTCCTTCACCACATATCATCACCATGTCTGGGCTCATAGTAGGTGCAAGACCTCAATCTGGTGGTGCCTCCATTGTTATACCAATGGTCACATCAAGCGAAACAGTTTCAATAACTGTTTTGGTAGCCCCCATGCTCCCATTTATGGCTGGGTTAAGTCTACCTGATCTTAACCAGTTGATAAATGACCCCATACACCATGATGCTAATTTTCCCTCTATGCCAACTAAGCTTCCCTCATACATCCCAAACTTTAAGGGTATCTCTGATGAGGGTCCTACCAACCATGTCTGATCCTTCCTTGTGTGGTGTTCGTCCAACTCCATAATCAATGACTCCATTCGTCTTCAGCTCTTCCAACACACGCTCACGGGAGACGCTGCAAAATGGTATGTAGACAAACTCACGACCTCTCATTCCATTGTCATGACACTTGCTAAAGCATTCTTGTCCTATTTCTAGTTACCACTCTAGTACGACACTGGTACTAAGCTTTTAACCACATTCTGTCAATCCTCCACTACTCACCTTTCTGAACATGTTTAAGAGTGTTGTCGAAGGAGGAGTACATTTTGTGCCCTGCCTTTTGCAGCCCATGTTTATCTAGATTGGTTTCTCAAGATCCTTTTACCCCCCATCGAGAAATATGTCGCATCTCATTTTCCTCAGATCTAGGAAGAAGCTCTCTAAACCTCTTTTGAGATATGATCTAATTTATGCTCAATAAGGTTATGTCTATACTGTTATTCTAGAACTCCCTCGTCTTGGAAGTGCTAATGCATCGGGGGCATCTCACGCTGCCAACGGTATCATTGGATCCATTTGACACTCTTCGCCATATTCTTAGTAGAGTTATGGCTACCCACATGGGGGTAACATTTCCTCCAACATTTATGCCCCTCCTGCTAGCAACATGTTTCCAAGGACCCAACCCATCTACCAAACTATTGCTCCTTCTTATGCACAGTCTAGCATTCTAGCCCCTCAAGCATTAGCGTCGTAGCATCCCATGCATCCTCAGCCCTAGTAGCCACCACCCCCTTAGTGTCCATTGTTTATGTAGTAGAGTGATACCAATTCCCATAATTCGAAGAAAAAGAATAAGGGGAAGGGTAACAAGAGTAACAAGGGTAACCAAGGTAACCAGCCTAGCGAACCCCAGGGGAACCAACCTAACACCACCAACTAGCAA
The DNA here is from genome assembly GCA_000404065.3 of Pinus taeda. NCBI lineage: Eukaryota > Viridiplantae > Streptophyta > Pinopsida > Pinales > Pinaceae > Pinus > Pinus taeda. The sequence goes on along the minus strand of APFE030276381.1, from coordinate 57,999 downwards.
CAGGGCAGCCAACCCAAGCAAAACAAGGCTATTCATATGAATAAGCCTTGTGCATGTTGTGGTGTACATGTCCACTATACACATGAGTGTCCCCTTTTACCCCAGATGCACAAATTATGGGAAGCTCAAGTAGCTTCTCCAGGTCAACAATCACCTTAGAATCCTACGCCACCTCAACTGCTCATGCTCACAAATCCTTTCCCTCAGCAAGGATTTTTTGATGCTCAGCCCCAGCTAGGTCAAGTGATGAGCCCCAAAAATGGGTAACTTATTGGGATCATTTTGCCTATTATTCTCGATTAATCCACCATTCTTCATAGTTTATGCATGCTTTTGAATATATTTATGTTAATTGAATGAATGAGAATAGTCACTTGACCATGAAGTCTAATACATGCTTATTGCAGATTTTTGGACATCTTTTGGACCAAGGTCAACCATTTATGAGCCAGTTGACAGCCAAATATGAGGGAAAAAGTCTGAGGATTAGTAGTAAGGGTGTCCTCTGCACTAAATGGCCCCTTCCTTGAGTTCTCCACCATCAGCTCGGAGTTCAATAGCCCATCAAAGATGATTTCCAAGGGTAGCCGAGCAGCTTTTGTGAAGTGGCTGATTACTTGCAGTTTTGAGCAGCCAAACCCCTCAAGTTAAGGAGGGTTGATGGGGGTCCTCATGGTGCATCATTAGGAAGGCTTCAAGCCTTGGTATTTTAGCTCTTGAATAGTTGTATTTTGCACTTTAGTGCTGCTCTACCTTTCAGCTCATTTTCGAGATTTTGTTGTAAACATTTTTGTGACATGGTTATTTTTTGAGTAATGGAGATAAATTTCACTTTGCACCAACTCTAAGATTTTATTAGAAGGTTGTAGCTCTTATATTTGGGCCCAACCCAAGTGCCAGTACCTCCTTTGTGTACTATTATGTGTTTTATTTACATTCATGGAATAATTTCTGCTATTTAGGTTCAAATCTTGCTTTGTTACTTAGGTTGTTTTTGATGATTAAGATAGTGTTTTCTACTTCAAGTTTATTTGACAAGTTGGTAATAGAAAATATCTTCAAAAATGCCAGCAAGAAACCCTTGATCTCACCTCTCCCTCCTTGGGACCATGAGCTGAGACCAAGGCGTCCTTGCTGCCACAAAAACATTGTTTTTGCCTCTCAATGCAATTGCTAGTGTTCGATTTTTAGTTGAAAAAGTTGATACCAGTTGTGTTTACATGTTTAGATCTATTCTTCCTTATTTTCCATAGTTATCTTGCATGATTTCCTGTCTATAGACTTCTACTCATCATGGTTCTGGTTTCCAGGTTAGATTAGGTCAAAGTAGATAGATCTCTGGATTTTCTAATATTTCTCCAATCAGTTTTGAGAAATAGTGTGCAGAGCATCTGTAATACCTCCCTATCTATCCTTCCTCCATCATACCACCTAATCCAACCCCTAATTCCAAATTTCTTCCCTTCATTCGCCACACTTTTCCAATTTGACCTAATTTCTACATTTTTGTGCAACTCCATCCATCCTTAAAGAAATCCAACCACCTTCATCACTCCTTAGCTTCATATACCAGGTCCTAGACCCCTTCACATACTCATACATCCTCCATTTCCACTTTCCCACCTTTTTTCCTCCATCAACCCTCCAAAATCCTCTTTCGGAGCTTCCTGTGGAACATCTTGTAGAACCCCTACAGACTTCCTATACAAGTTCATGTGAGCAATTTTTCAAGATCTGATCACTGTGAAACTCTTTCGAAGGGTGTTAGGGGCCTCTTAGGCCCTCTTCTCACCTTCCCAACCTCCTGCTAGTGCCCACTCCATTTCCTTTCGCCAATCAACCTCTGCACAGCTAAAAACAGTGAAAGCACATGCATAATAATTCTGCAAAATTACTCAAAAATACAAAAAGATGTTTTTTCTAGATTTTACTTCAAAAGTATCTTAGTCACATGCATTTTACCTTTCCAAGAGTCAATGGCATCCATTTCCACCGCTTTCATCTCTTTTCTTACACTAGTAGGGTTAGTCGGTAAAACTAGGGTTTGTTAGGGTGTGCATTTATTTTCAGCTTTCAGCTTCTTTTTGCAAGTAGACTAGCCTCCTTTGAGTTAGATTTCATCCATCATAATTAAAAGCTTCTTCTAAGAGCTCATAGATGTTGGCTTAAGCTCCTAGCGGACTTGTGCCAGCTGATCAAGTGATAGACTGTGGCAAGAGCTAATACTTGTGCATACAGCACCGTCACTTCCAAGTTTGTTACGAACTACTGGGTTGATAAAAGTAAAGAAGGGAGTCCCAAGAGTTGCAGCATCATTGCTGCAATACTAGAGCTCACCATCTTTTTGGCACCATTGCCGGGGAAGCGTCAGAGTATTTTTGATTGTAGCTTTTCTTTTATTTTCTACTGCAACCTTCTGCTAAGTAGTTTATTTCAACAAGCGTAGAGTAGATTGTTTAATTTCCATTCTGCAATTTCATTTCCACAAAAGTATATTATTCATTTCCTACTTTCATAGATTAGCATTTCAATTTTGCAAGCATGGATTAGCATTTCAATTCTGAAATTTCAATTCTACAAGCATAGATTAGCATTTCAATTCTTCAATTGCAATTCTGCAAGCGCAGCCTAGCATTTCATTCTTGCAATTTCATTTCAGTAAAATAGATTAGTCCTTTCCTACTTTCATTTCAATTCCACATTTTCATTTCAGCAAGATAGATTTTAGTTAGTTGTAATTCAATCTATTTCAGTTTTGTAGGTACAAGCAGAAAAAAAAAACTCAAAAATCAACCAAAAATATTTCATTTCATGCCTCATAGGAACAAAGACAATACAGGAAAATTCTTACCCAACACCCCCACCACATCACTGAGTCACCCTTATCTCTTCTTCAGTGCCAGTGATCCAAAAGAACCTATAGGTGAACCTCTAGAGATATACGAAGATCCTATAACAGAAGAAGAGCAAGAGAACATTCCTCCTGAGACCATGACTGAACACAGAAACAATATAGGAGATGAGGAGAGAATATAAGGTGTCTTTCCCATCCGAGATATCAATGGGGACACAAAAATGAAAAACATAAGTCCCCCATCCTTACCTTTCTTCCATGGATTGACCACTAAAGACCCTGATACCTTCTTGTTTGAGTTTGTTGTCCTTTGTCGAACTTATGACTATGTAGAAGATGAGAAAAAGTTGAAACTCTTTCCCTCTACCCTCAAGGATGTAGCACTACGCTGGTTCATGGGGTTACCTGGAAACAGTATCACAACTTGGGCTCAAATGAAGCAAGCCTTTTGTTAACACCCAGGTTGTTCCCTATGACTCCCAAGGGAATACGACCGGGGTAACCACTAACCAATCTTTGGATTACAGCTTCTAGCCTAGCTGTAATCAGAGAGGGCTCTCTCTGTAAGGTTTGTCACTGTTTGGTGAGTTTTTAGGCTAGTTATGAAGTAAAGGTTTGTTTGTTTTTTGTGTTTGGTTGGGAGGATGTTTTCTGATAGTTTTGAAATGTCCTCTGTAGATGAATTAATCCATTGGGCAATGGGGTCTGTAGCTGTTGTCTCCTTGAGATCCTGGTTCAGTGCAGCTGGAATTACAGGGCCTTTATATATTTCATAAAACAAACTGTAAATTGTGAGGGTAAAGTGAGAATCAACCAGTAAAGAGCAGTTAAGAATTCTTCACTGAGCTGGGATGTGAGAAAGGGACCTATTACTTAGGAGCATTACCTGAATTCCTGAAACAATAGATCACTGTGATGGTATAGTGTGAAAGGTAGCATTTAAGAATTACACTTTCATTACTATAACTGAAGAAAACATTTATAATAGCTTAGATTGAGCTCAGGGTAATCTGTGATTAAATCCTGAGACTATTCTTTTTCCTTTCTATTTAGATATTTAATATATGGAAAACATGAATGATATATGAAAGATAACAAACATATAACAGAGAGAAACAAGAAAACTTATTGAGCCATGAAACACGCAGGAATCCTGCAATATTCAGCCATACACCAGCAATACATCAAGAGACACAAAGCTTTGGAAATCCCATCATCCTTTGTATTAGTTGTCTGAAGATTTACAATAGAAGAGGAACAGAATAAATATCAAGAGATTTCTTCCATCCAGAGTCCAACCCCTGCTAACAAATGCGAGGGGGAATATATAGAAGTCTATTACAAAATATCTCAGGCATTGAGTCATCTGAGAGGGAAAATATCTTCTTTCACTCATACAGGGCTTGCAGATGAGAAGTTATTACAATCTTTAATGAATTATAAAGACTCTTAACTCCTGTCAGAACAATCTTGACCTTTGGGGCTCACGGAGTCGGTTGAGCGCTTTAATATAACTGTTGAATGACGTGTCTGCGCAGTTGTAACTTCCTGTGTCTTCTCGGCCCTGTCATCTGTGACTGCTGATGTTGCTGTTGTGGCCGAGTGCCTGTGCTGAGTTGGCTCAGCCTCTGTCTGCATACCTGCTGATGTGTCTTTGTTCTGCTGTGTATGAGATTCAAAATATTTTCAAAGGCAAAATCACAATTACTGACTTTGGTTTAACAGTAATCGTATCAACTCTTCCCATACCTCTGATGAAGGCAACTGATGTTTCAAAATTGACCCCATGGTCTCATCAGCCTCTGTATATTTATAAAATGAGGGGGCTCATCAAACAAATGTGTAATTTCATTCCTAATAAAAAATAGATCATCTACTCTATCAAAGAGGATCTGCCCTATTATTGGTCTTGCTTCTTTTGATGTACTGGTTGCCTCTGAAATCTGAGTTGCTGCAAAATTGCTTACTCTCTTAGCATACTTCTCATGGGAGAGTAACTTTCCTGATGGATCCAATGGGCTAGGAAGCCCCCTGTTCTGTAAAGCCATAAACCTGTTCTGAAATTTATTAATATCTGCTTGCATGTCCTGGGTTCTTCTTTCCAGGGTTTGAATCAGGTTTCTTAATGTCAGGACTCTTCTGATTAGGGAGATGGTCTCTGTCCTGTTTCCAATCCCCATCCTTATCAGCTGGGAGTTTGTCCTGTAGTTTAGCACGTCTATCATCTTGGTGGCAATCTCAGGCATACTGCCTAGAGATGCCCTTGCCCTTTGCATTTCTTTGCGTGCTCTTCCAATGAGTGCTATTTGCTCATATATGGCCTCAATATACTCCCACTGGTCTGTTATAGACTGGCTAATATTGCCCCAGATGACCCTTTTAAGCTCTAATGTAACTTTATCTAGTGTGAGCTCTTTTTCCAGCTCAGCAATCCTCTTCTTGAGAGCCTTTACCTCCCTCTCTCTTTCAGCCACATTTTTTTTTGACTTGTCATATTTTTCATTTATTTTTGCCAGATTGTCCTGGGCTTGGCTCAGCTCAGACATCTGGGACTCCAGGACCTGAATTTCTTTCCTAAGCTTCTACATGTCCAGGATTTCAACCTGCTCTGTTGTTGGTTCTGAGGTAGTTGGTGTTGAAGTGTCTGGGGCTTCTTGCTGCACTTGTTGGCTGGGAGGGGCAGTGTCTTGAGGGGTTTCCTCAAGGTTTATTGTTTCTGGAGGTGGCTGTGAGGTTTTCCCTGCCTCCTTCTGCTGCAATGCTGCTTCTAATGTGGCCTCTGACTCCTGCAGCGTTTCTTGAGTTTGGATGAGCTCCTTGTATAATGTCATTAGTAGAGAAGCTGCATCCTTTTCTTGCCTCTGCTGGGCAACCTCTTCTGTTTGTGGGTGAAGATTTGGTGGGATTTTTAATTTCTTTTTCATTGCTACCATATCAGCATCCCTTAGCCTGAGGACTTCTTGTACTGCCTAAACATCTTTGGGATCATGCCCAAACTCTATTATAATCTCCTCCAAGGCTTTGATTCTGTTGTCCTTAGCTTGAGAGGAAGCCCTTTCCAACTCAAGCTGTGCAGCAGTATTGTTCAGGCTATTTTGCAGCCTGTAGTTAACCAGGGTCTTATCAGCCAATGTGTCATAGACCATCTCACCCGTCTGTTTATGGAGCTCTATCTGATCCATTGGGTGGATGTCTTTTGATAGGACCTCCAGATTGGTCCTGATGTAGTCTGCAGCTGATTGTGGTTGCTGCACTGTTGGTGTGAAGTGGCTCATTGTCATTTTCCCCTCCTGCACATCAAATGCAGACATGAGCCTTTGTTGGTTTGCAGGGGACATGTTCAGCAGGTGATTGTAGAGTTGAATCTTTATTGGTTCACTCCTTCTCTTGACATCTTTGAACTGTTGTTTAATGCTTGTTCCTCCTCCCTTCTTCTGTCCTGAGGAGCTCACTTCTCCTAATGCTGCCCTATCCTGATCCTGCTGCAAGGAGCTGGCTGAGGCTTCCATGCTTGGCATTTCCTCTTCTGAGAAGGGATTTAATCTTTGTCTCTTCTCTGGTGATGAGGTAAGGGGAGTTTCCCTATCTCTTTTTCTGCTCACATCCTCCCTTAGAGGGGTCTGAAGGATGGAAGAGTCAACCCTAGAATCCTGCCTTGGAGGTGCCATTGGTGTTGTCTATTCTTGGGTGGCCATTTGGGCCTCTGCGGTTTGTTTCTCCTGACCCTGTTGGTCTTTTTGCTGCTGTTCCTATTGGGGTTGCTGCTCTTGACCCTGTCGGCCCTGTGGTTCTTCCATGACCTTTTCCTTGCCCTTGCTATGCCCTTGGTCTGTGGTTTGCACTGCCTCTTGTTGTGTTGTAGAAGACGAAGCAACTGCTCCTTCTTGAGGCTTTGGCAGAGTAAGTACCTGTGAAGGAGATTCTAAGTCAGCCATTTTTAATAAATTCCTTCTAGCTCTTTCAACTAGTTCTTCCCGAGTGATTGGCTCCTCCAATGTATTCCTTCTCCATTTTGGCTGGTTGGCATGTCTTTGGATGTGGAGCATGCTCTCATGCTCATAGCTGGAGAGCTTGTATTTTTACCTTCTCAAGGATATGGTCATGTTAGGGTCATAGGGCTTCCAAAGGAAGCTTTGGTTTAGGCCAAGGCTTTCTAATCTCCTGTCAACATCTTTCCAGCCTTCCCTTTTGTTTAAGACAAAGTGGCCCAGTTGATTCCTTACTTTGAGCTGTGCCTTCTTGCCCCTGCCTGCAAAGTGCACCATATCGGCATTGCCAAATTGCCTGAAATATTCTAAGGCAAACAGTCTCATTGGCACATACCTGGGCAATCTATATGGGCGCAACTCACACCCATATATCCTGATCACAGTATGGTGTTGGTAAAAGTACCAATCCCCTATGCAGTATGCACTGGATAGCTGCAGAATCCTCTGCATCTCATCAGTCAGCCTTGGAGGGGGTGAGGTTAAGAATAGAGACATGGCTGGATGGATGAAGAGGTTTATGAACTCACAGTATGTGTATGGAGAGTATGTGAGGAGGTGGAAGACTGAGGTCCAGTACACCACTGACCTTGGATTGCCGGCTGCATCAGTTCTATTGATCTCAAAGGAGAACTTCTCATGTTGGTAGTACAGGATGAGGTGATAAATGTAGGAGGTGTATCTGAACACCTTCTCTCTGGACAAGTGTAAAAATTGCTCATGTATCTTGTCTGAGATGTATGTAGCATAATCATAACAAATAGGAGTCTTGCCGGGGGAAAACATTGTCATCATCACTAGTACAGTTTCCTCAATAAACTCTAGTGACTTATACCCGAAAACTCAGCTAATCATGTATGCCAGGTCTAGAACCAGTTGATTGAGATAGCCATAAAAAATGGGAGGGTGTAGCACTGTGTCAGAGTTTGTGATGAATAGTTGATTCAGCTTCAGGATCTGTGCTTCTGTTAATATCTTGGATCCTTGGTTGATCAAGTCCAGTAGGGACAAGGGGACCAATTTCTTCTCGGTCTTGAATTGGAGCATTTCCCTGATGTCATTAGGAGTTATGTAGAATACTACTGCACCTTGAGGGTCAAGCACAACCCTCTGCATGGGGTCATAGCAGACAGCACATAAGTGAATCAGGTCAGGGAACTGGTTGACCTGAGGGAGCTTGAAAATTGGGAGGGAGGACTCCCAAATGCCCAGAATATCTGTCCCCTCCTTATGCTTGGCTTTGAGCTCATTCAACAGATGAATGTGGAACTTGCACTTAGATGGGCTGTCCTCTGAGATTTGGTAGTCTAGGGTCTGCCAAATCCTGCCACTCCAGCTCTCTCTGGGGGGCATTCAGGGGAGTTACATTGAGGGCCACTGATGCTGTTGGAGCATCCATGTTTGTTTGGATGCTGCTTGACAAATAAGACCGGGACTGCCCGAGAAAGGAATATTTTTGAGGAATGCAGGGTTGCAGGGTAGGTTCACAGCAATTGAAATACTGTTTGGCTCTCTGAGAAGGCTATTTACAGTGTTTAGCAGGCCTCTCTTTGATAATTAGAAGCAGGTTATGGACTTCGGTTCACGACTGCGCGAACAGAAAAAGGGTTTTTACTAAGAATTTAGTCCGAAATGGCTCTGCCAGTGAATTTTGACCGTTAATTATTCAAGGGGGAGCTGGGTATGCGTGGTCTTATGGTAAATTCTTAAGTTTCCGCTGTGTTCAGGTGTTTTTAGAATTTACAGAGAAAAAACCAGGTTTGCAGGGAGGTTCACGGACAAATACCTGTTTAATGGATTCCTTGGGTCGGAACAGCAGTTGGGTGCACGCTCTGATGCTCTAAGGTTGGTCTGGACTTGGTTGGCGAATTGTTCGTCGTAATGCGCATGCAGAGAAAGCAGAGGTGTTTTTATAAAAAGTGCTAAAAAACACGTAAATTTGTCAAAATATGGCCTTTTTGGCTTATTGGCGCGCTTTTTAAATGACGTCATCATGACGTCAGCAAGTGGGTCCGGGTCGGATGACGTCAGCAGGACGTCATCAGGTGACGTGGCGGCCTAAGACCGGTCCACGGGGGCGGTGAGGTGGCGGCCAGGTGGATGAATAGAGGACAGGGTGCGCGACCGTGGCGCTGACATAGGCGACAACATGATGGTGACGCAGGCAGACAGGTGTCTTCATATCGGGCCCCCTCCTATACGGCAAGGAATCTGTCAGAGGGGGCTCCGACGGACTTTGGGAGCGACGCGTGGATCCGCGTGACATCATCGTCTGATAGATATCGGACGATATCTGTCGGATGTCGGGGCCCCTCCGAATTCCACGACGACCGTTGGATTTAAGGCGCGAGATCTGACGGCTGTCGGGCAGGGGATATGCGCGGAAGATATTGTCAACGGTGGTTATCTGTCGGACGTCGGGCCCTTCCGAAATCCACGATGACCGTAGATCTGGAAAGGCTTGATCGGACGGATATCGGGCCAGCAAGCTGCACGGAGGATATGGCCAATGGGCGGCTTAAAATAATCATATTTATTGGTAACTGCGCTTGGCGGGACCCTTAGGGTATTAACAGATTTTAATGGTTTTTCAATGTTTCTTTTGTAAAAATTAAATATACCCGACAACTTTGGAATAAGGCGGAAACAAAGGTTTTTCATGAAATTTTTCGCATAAAACATATCAAAGACAAAATTTTAGGATAGGCGGGTTTAATTAAATTTCATGAGAAAGGCGCATAATGGCTCCTGACCTTAGGCTAAGGCGGCGAAAGTGGATTTCATCGTATTTTTTCCTTTTAGTGGGTATAAGGGTGCACAAAAGGGTCATTTCAAGGGTTTTTTAGGCAAAAATGGAGGGGTTGGCTAGGTAGATAGGTTCTGACAGAGGAAAGGGGTTGGGCTTGGGTTCTTGAGCTTAACCAGGTGTTAATCCAATGCCCTAGTAGTGAAACTTATGGCTATAATGCCAAGGAGGGGATATTTATACATTGTTTAGGGTTTATACACCATGGTGTTATAATAGTAGGGAAAGTGAAGCATAGGGAGCTAGATAATAGAGTTAGAGGTTAATATGGGGGGAGAATGTGAATGAGGACCAATAATACTAAGTTTTCTTTGAAAACAACTTAGTTTAAAGAGTAGATCAAAATGAAAAGAACTTTACACAAGAAATGTGGCTTCTAAAGGCCATAAGAACCAACACAAGACCTTGAGTCTCTCTCATGAATACAACTTGTGAAGGGATGTTAGTAATGAGTGGTAAACCAAGGGAACAAAAAGGAAGTTAGACATGCTCCACTATGTTGTTTTGCTTGTACTTGGTTAGCAAAGTTGATCTTGGAAGGAACACCACTTCTGCAACCCCATCTACCTACCCAATTATTTTGCCTAGCATTTTTTGTTTCTTCTTGGAGGGTGCACTTGGACTTGCAAACCCTTTATATGCCTTTTCTTTTCCATTGGCTTTTTGCTTTCATTTCCTATCTAGCACTACCCTTATTTCTTCCAAGGCCCCAGATTAAGCAGTTGGGAACCTTAGTTTCTCTGCCTAACTACTGATCTGCCAAGATTAAATAGTTTGGACAGATTTCTTCCTCTATTCTACAACATAAATTGAAAACATGGCATGATCCAGTTTAGACTGTTGGGTCATCCATCAGAACTTTATGGGCATGAAGGTATGTACACACCTTGTCTTTCCTTGCAAATATGGAACCTTTGTAGCAGCAAAGTAGAGCATATTTGGCACTTGAATTTGCCAATCATGAAATATGAAACCTATTGGTATAGGTATCCAACAGTGGCTCCACATGGGGATGGTTTTTCTCCTTGAAAGACCAATAACAACAGGTCAGTATGCCTTGGCCCTTTAGCTACTGCTTTCAGACCTTGGAGTTTTTTCACCCTTGATTCCTCAAAATGCAGACTGAGCTATTTAAAATACCTGATGCAGTCCAGTCTTTTCTTGCATCTGCAATGTTTCTTGAAATAAACTTATTCACATGTTTTAGAGATAACAATATATACAACAAATTATGTACAAGAGCAGGCATGCTGTATTTATGGAAGGTAGTCAAAGTAGTGCTTCAGCATCCTGCCATTGACAGGACCTTCATCCAAGTCAGTTTTATCAAGATTTTCAAGAAAGTAGGTGTTATTTCCTTGTACTTCTTGGATGAGAAATGGTCCTCTCCACAGGGAATCAAACTTTCCATGCTTTCCTTTGTTCTCTCTCCTCGAATCCCACTTGAGAACTTTGTCACCCATGTTAAAATCCTCAGCCTTGGTCCTTCTATCAAAAGCCTTTTTGAGCTTTTCTTGTAAGATTTGGACTCTGTTATAAACTTGGTCCCTGGTTTGCTGTAAGCATATCATCTGATTCACCCTCCTTTGCATATCATTGGGCTCAGCTTGACTTTCTTGGAGTAGCTTCATGACAGGGATCCCTAGTGATGAGGGGAACTTGGCTTCTAATCCATAGACTAACTCATATGGGCTGACCCCAATTGATCTCTTGGTTGTTAATCTATCTGCCCATAAAGCATTGACAAGTTTCTTATGCCAATTCTTTTTGTTCTCTTCCAATACCTTCTTTATCATGTTTACAAGGCTTTTATTTGATGATTCTGCAAGGCCATTTCCTTGGGGATAATATGCAGTGGAATGGCCCAAAGTAATGTGGAATTTGTGGCAGAAGCTAACCATCTTTTTAGATCTGAAAGCAGCAGCATTGTCTGTTATTATCTTATCAGGACATCCAAATCTAGCAAGGATATTGGTCTCAAGAAACTGAATGATAGTGGAGTCATTTGCTTGTCTACATGGGATTGCCTCAATCCATTTAGTGAAGTTCTGTTGCTGTCAGAATCCATCTATGTTGGCCTGAAGATGAGGGATTGATTTCTCCAATGAAATCCAGGCCCCATTGCTGAAATGGTCTCTCTGTTGCAATAGGCCTTAAAGGCAGTGGCAGCAATTGTTTCTTTCCTTCAAATACTTGACATTTGTGACATGCAGTAGTGAATTTCTTGACATCAGAGAAAATAGAGGGCCAGTAGTATCCAGCTCTAAGTATTTTATCCACAGTGGACTTCCAATATAGATGCCCACCACAATCACCTGCATGAAATTCTTCCATGATCTTGTTAGCTTCATTTTCAATCAGACAATTCAACAAGATGCCCTCATGGTTTTTCCAAAACAGATTTTCTTCCATGACACAGAATTTTAAAGCTTTCATTTTCAAGAACCTACATTTAGTTATGGACAGCCCTGGGGGAGCACACAGGTTTTGTAACACATAACAAATGTCAGAATACCAGGGGGATTGTTCAAAGGCTACATTGATCTTTGGAGTCGCCAGCTCCGGTTCACTGTCCAGTTGGTTGATGTCCAGGGCTTGGAAATTTGTTTCAGACATTAATTTAGCCAAGCCCTGCCCTTTTATTAGTTTTGTAGGCTTTATTTCTATATCAAATTCCAGAATGTTTGAAATCCATTTTCCTCTTCTACCCTCCAAGTTTTCTTGAGTGAGTATATCCTTGACAATTGGGCTTGGCACATAGGCTATTATATGGGAGTACAGGATATAAATCCTAAAGTCCTTAATAGCTTTAACCAAAGCATATGCTTGTTTTTCCATGATCTGGTACTTGAGAGGTGCATCTCTAAGAGCTTTACTAAAGAAAGCAATGGGTTTCTCATTCCCTTGGTCATCTTTCTGTAGTAAAACTGCAGCCATTGTGTGCTCAGAGGCAAAGGAGAATATGATGAACTCTCTGTCAAACTGGGGGTTAGTTAGGACAGGGGTTTGGGTAAGGGCAAACTTGATGCCTTCAAAAGCTTGATTAGCCTCCACTGTCCATCTAACTTTGGAATCCTTTTTGAGCATGTTATTAAGCAATCTGCTCAGCTCAGCCAGGTTTGGGATAAACCTTCTTAGAAAGTTGATTTTCCCCAAAAAGGCTTGTAATTCCTTTATATTCCTTGGATGGGGAATTTGCTGGATGGCCTGGATTCTGTCTGGGTCAATTCTGATACCATCTTTGGAAATAATGTGACCCAGAAGTTTTCCTTCCTCTAGACCAAACAAGGATTTTTTAGGGTTTAAGGAAATTCCATATTTCCTGCATGTTGCAAATATCTGCCTTAAATGTTTCAAGTGGTCTTGGTCGTATTTTGAAAAAGGTGTGAGATCATCCAAATAAATGACAAGGAAGTCATGGATCTCTTTAGAAAAAGCAATATCCATTGCTCTTTGGAATGTTGCTCTTGCGTTTTTCAAACCAAAAGGCATTTTAACATATTTAAAGGTCCCCCATGGGGTTGTAAATGTAGTTTTGTCCTGATCATCAGGATGGACTAAGATCTGGTTAAAGCCTGAGAACCCATCAAGCAAGGAAATCCTTGAGGCCCCTACTACTCTCTGCAGGATGTGATCCATCTTGGGTAGGGGATAGTTGTCTTTTAATGATACTTGGTTGAGGTTTCTCAGATCAACACAGAGTCTAATTTCCCCAGTTTTCTTCCTTGTAGGGACCAAATTTGAAATCCAATCAGAAAATCTGATTGGTGCTATAATGCCTGCTTTGAACATTTTTTGTACCTCTTGTTCCATTGCTGGG
>APFE030276381.1:33656-44513 GCA_000404065.3 Pinus taeda | reverse complement strand
GGAGCATAGGATTAATTCTCCTCAGTTTTTGTTTAAAGGGCTTCTGATTTGGCTTGAGTGGGATAGTGTGTTGTATTACAGAGGTGTCATAGGATTTTAGATCCTCATAACTCCATGCAAACACATCCTGAAACTCCTTAAAAAGGTCAATGTATTTGGGCTTTTGGTCAGGAGGTAATGCAGCAGATAGTTTTATGATTTTGGGTTGTTCAACTGTCCCAATATTATTCTCTTCTATAGTAGTGTTTAAGGGCTGCAATTTTGGTTTATTGGGAACATCGTTGGAGTCAAAAATGTCTTCCAAATGAGCTAAGCCTATTGGAAGAAAATTGTCCTTTAATTGTATCACCTCAGTTTCATATTCAGCTATCTCCTCACCTTCAACCTGTTGGATTTCTTGTATGTTGTGTTGGTTGAAGACTGTAGGGTGTAGCATTTGATTGGCTGTTTTGGGTGATATTGCTTGATTGGTGTGTTTTCCATGTATTTGTGGTTGATTTTCTGTCTTAAGTATTTGTTATTGACTTGCTGTCTCAGTGTCTATGTTTAGACCTAAAAACTCTTCTTGTAAAGTCAGAAAATTGTTGATTTGTGTGTCATTGTCAAACACCTACCAGTCCTTTATATTGTTTGGGACAGATGGTCTATGTTTTACTTCAGCTGTAAAACAGTGATGGGGCTCAAAAGGGAGCTTGCAGGTACTTGCAAACGTAGCTAGACTATGAGCATGAAGGTTCTGAGCCCTAGGAATTTTGGCAATCTGGAACTCAGTGAAAGACTCTAATAGCTCAGTGGCAGCAGACCTATAAGACCTGAGTCTTTTATCATTGGTAACAAATTTGCCTTTCACCTGTTGGATGACTAAGTCTGAATCCCCTAGGATTGATACTCTTATGCCTTGTAGGGATTGTACCAACTTGAGGCCTAGTAGGAGAGCCTCATATTCAGCCATGTTGTTGGTGCATTTGAAGTTTAGTCTATAGGCTTTGCCTTCTGCATGGCTGTTTTGTTTGTTATGCACCCACACTCCAGCTCCTGCCCCTAATTTATTAACTGACCCATCAAACTCCAGGAACCATAGGATTTCCTTTTTTAGAGGGGTTTGAATAATGTCTCTATGGTCTGGATTTGTGAGTTGGAGTATAGGCTGTTTACTTAGTTTGGCTTTCAGGACAACCTTCTCATTTGGTGGGGTCAGCTTTGTTTCTTGGGGAGCAGTTTGTTTATTTGACTTCTGATCCTGTTTAGGTGTCTTGGTTTCATCATCATTTGTTTTGTGTTCTTGAATACTTGCACCCTCTGATTTAACCGGTGTTTGTATGTCAGGATTTCCTTGATTGGCAGGCTGATTGGTTTTAGTTATCTGAGTTTCTTCATTGTTTTTGTTACCTGTATTGTCATTGAAAAGGATATACGAGTCTATGTCAGAATGGACAGCATATATGGGGAATTTTTGAGGTTTCTCTGCAGTGCTGACCATGTATTTCATTAGAGACTCTCTATACAATCTCTTGGGTTGACCAAAGACTGTGATAGTAGCATAAGACATGTCCAATTGAAGGGATCCTTGAAGTTTAGCCCCCCATGATCTTGACAATAACATCCCATACTTGGGTGGATATCAGCAACAACAACGTCCATCAAGATTGTTTTGTTTGGGTATTGGACTAGGGATACACACAAGTCTTTTATCAGGCCTAGACATTTAACCTGGCTGGAATCAAATGAAAACAGGTCCTTGTATGGCCTAGTAATATCTAAATTCAGCCTTTCCATGACAGATTTTGGCATCAGGTTATGAGATGCACCTGAGTCAAACATTGCATTGTGTAGTATTTTGTCATGAACATGCAAGCTGACATAAAAGGGTAGAATCCCTGTGCCTGCTGTTTTTCCATCAACCTCTGGACGAAACAGTAATTCTGGGGTGTCATCCAACACATTGACATTGTCTTTGTTTTGAGTGAGTTGGAGGGACTTCTCAATCTGCTGTTTATAGATGTCATTCTTGGCTAGCTCTGCAAGAGGGATGGCTATTTTTAGTTTACCAATTTCAGCTTCCAAATCAAAGGGTTTCTCAGTTTGGACCTTAATGCTATGGGTGAGCCCTTTTTCTTTATTTGGTAAGGTTTCTTCTTGATCTTGGGGCTTATGTTTTCCAATCACCTCTTGAGGCCTTTTGCTTGGATTGGGGTGTACAGATGATGTAGCTGGTGGGTTTTGTGTATGTTTAGTAACTTCTTCAATAGTTACTTCCTTTGTGAGTGAATCAGTTGCATTCATTGGTTCTGTTACTATGGCATTCTTGGGCTGCTGTCTATCCTTGGTTTTTTCAGGTTGTGTGATGTTTACAGTCCTGCTTCTTAGTTTGTACTATTTATGGACTTCATAAACAACCGTGTCATAGCCTTGTTTGAAGTCAAATGATTCGCCTGACTTCGTTTGGAATTGTCTACTGTCTTCTTCCTCATGATCTTCTTGACTTAGGAAGACTTGGTGTTCATCATCAAGACCCATTAGGTGGATATGGGTATCATCTACTTGCTCCTCTGCTGTGGATGTTTCAGCATAGTTTTCTTGAAATGGAGGTCTTATTTCTGGGTCATTATTAGCCTTACCCGTATTAGGATTTTGATTCCTCCTAAAGTTTGGATTCCTGTTGGAGTTGTTTGGTGGTGCTTCCCATGAAGCCTTCCTCTCCACAGATTCTACCCTATCACCCAACCTCTTCATACTAGAAATTATTGCATCTAATTTCTGGTCAAAGGCTGAGGGTTCCTCTTTAAAGGCAACTCTCTTTTCTAATCTAGCCCTGTTCCTCTTAGCAATCAGGTTTGCCTCAACTGTGACAGCAACCTTCTGAGCTTCTTCAAGGGTTTGGGGGGCTCTTTCTTTCAATTGGTAAGCCATATCATGGTCAAATCCATCAGGGAATTTGTATAAGGCCAAATCAGGGGGGGGGGTCTTAGGTTTTGGGGTATTGCATTATATACATTGTTAAACCTAGCACAATACTCCAGCACTGTCTCTTGAGGACCTCTCTTAATCATGTCATATTCGCCCAGTATATGAAGGGGATCCTTCTTTTTCTCCCATCTATTTGTGAAGGATTGGTAAAGCTCATCAGGGGTGGTGATGGTATTTGCAGGAAGCGATCTGAACCAAGTCCGAACATCACCTGTTAAGCTTTGGACAAAAATTCTCATCCTCACAGTCTCATCATCTATTTCATAATTTTCAAAATGATCCTGCATTCTCTTAGCATGCTGAATAACAGTGTAAGGGCCAGTGGAGTCAAAATATGAGATTTTGGCTTGATAATCCTGAGGTAGAGCTGCAGGGTTTGCAGGTAGCTGCAGAGGTGCATACCTCATAGCCATATTTGCAAGGTTTTGGGGGTTAACAAGGAAAACTGGGATAAAAGGAACTGTGGGTACTACAAGGGTGATAAATATGGAAGGATGTAGAGTGTTGGTCAAGGGGATATGTGTGGGGGAAGAAGATGTGGGCGGAGGGCTTTGAGATGTGGATGGAGAACTGGGGGAATTAGGGGTGGAACGGAAAAGTACTTTGATTGGAGTGGAGATGGGGTTAGGGTGGACTGTCTCTGGACTAAGGCTAGCAAGATTATCTGGTTTTTGCTGGTTCTTAATGAGTTTGGAGATTGTATTTGGATTTTCAAAGACAGTAGGAGGGTTTGGGTTAGGATTAGCCCTAGTGTACCAAATATTCTTCTTGGGAGCCAGCTTCTGAGCTAGTCTTTTTGAGTTTTTTAGGAAAATTTTGTATAGCAAGGACTGGACAAGATTTTTTGGAAGGATGCGTGTGTCTCCAGATGAGTATAAGAATATCTGAATCAGCTCTTCCTTGAGGCTGTGAGTGATGGTACCGAAACAACTTTAAAGGCTTCCTAACGGATATTCAGATTCTAAGTGTAATTTTGGCAGACATACAATATGATCTAAATCCTGAAGTTCCCCAGTGGAGTCGCCATTTATGTTAACACCCAGGTTGTTCCCTATGACTCCCAAGGGAATACGGCCGGGGTAACCACTAACCAATCTTTGGATTACAACTTCTAGCCTAGCTGTAATCAGAGAGGGCTCTCTCTGTAAGGTTTGTCACTGTTTTGGTGTAGTTTTTAGGCTAGTTATGAAGTAAAGGTTTGTTTGTTTTTTGTGTTTGGTTGGGAGGATGTTTTTATGATAGTTTTGAAGTGTTCTCTGCAGATGAATTAATCCATTGGGCAATGGGGTCTGTAGCTGTTGTTTCCTTGAGATCCTGGTTTAGTGTGGCTGGAATTACAGGGCCTTTATATATTTCATAAAACAAACTGTAAATTGTGAGGGTGAAGTGTGAATCAACCAGTGAAGAGCAGCTAAGAATTCTTCATTGAGCTGGGATGTGAGAAAGGGACTTATTACTTAGGAGCAATACCTGAATTCCAGAATAAATAAATCACTGTGATGAAATAGTGTGAAAGGTAGCAATTAAGAATTACACTTTCATTACCATAAATGAAGAAAACATTTATAATAGCTTTAGATTGAGCTCAGGGTAATTTGTGATTAAATCCCGAGACTATTCTTTTTCCTTGCTATTTAGATATGTAATATATGGAAAAAACATGAATGATATATGAAAGATAGCAAACATATAACAGAGAGAAACAAGAAAACTTATTGAGCCATGAAACACGCAGGAATCTTGCAATATTCAGCCATACACCAGCAAGACATCAACAGACACAACGCTTTAGAAATCCCATCATCCTTTGTATTAGCTATTTGAAGATTTACAATAGAAGAGCTACAGAATAGATATCAAGAGATTTCTTACATCCAGAGTCCAACCCCTGCTAACAAATGCGAGGGGGAATATATAGAAGTCTATTACAAAATATCTCAGGCATTGAGTCATCTGAGAGAGAAAATATCTTCTTTTACTCGTACAGGGCTTGCAGATGAGAATTTATTACAATCTTTAATGAACTATAAAGGCTCTTAACTCCTGTTAGAGCAATCTTGACCTTTGGGGCTCACGGAGTAGGTTGAGCGCTTTGATATAACTGCTGAATGACGTGTCTGTGCAGCTGTAACTTCCTGTGCCTTCTCGACCCTGTCAGCTGTGACTGCTGATGCTGCTGTTGTGGCCGAGTACCTGTGCTGAGTTGGCTCAGCCTATGTCTGCATAGCTGCTGATGTGTCTTTGCCCTGCTGTGTATGAGATTCAAAATATTTTTTCAAAGGCAAAATCATAATTACTGACTTTGGTTTAACAGTAATCGTATTAACTCTTCCCATACATTTGATGAAGGAAACTGATGTTTCAAAATTGACCCCATGGTCTCATCAGCCTCTGTATACTTATAAAAGTGAGGGGGCTCATCAAATAAATGTGCAATTTCATTCCTAATAAAAAATAGATTATCTACTCTATCAAAAAGAATTTGCCCTGTTACTGGGCCTGCTTCTGTTGAGGCACTAGATGCCTCTGAAATCTGTGTTGCTGCAAAATTGCTTACTCTCTTAGCATACTTCTCATGGGAGAGTAATTTCCCTGATGGATCCAATGGGATAGGAAGCCCCCTGTTTTGTAAAGCCATAAACCTGTTTTGAAATTTATTAATATCTGCTTGCATATCCTGGGTTCTTCTTTCCATGGTCTGAATCAGGTTTCTCAAAGTCAGGACTCTTCTGATTAGGGAGATGGTCTCTGTCCTGTTTCCAATCCCCATTCTTATCATCTGGGAGCTTGTCCTGTAGTTTAGCACGTCTATCATCCTGGTGGCAATCTCAGGCATGCTGCCTAGAGATTCCCTTGCTCTTTGCATTTCTTTGCCTGCTCTTCCAATGAGTGCTACTTGCTCATATATGGCCTCTATATACTCCCACTGGTCTGTTATTGACTGGCCAATGTTTCCCCAGATGACCCTCTTAAGCTCTGATGTGACTTTATCCAATGTGAGCTCTTTTTCTAGCTCATAAATCCTCTTCTTGAGGGCCTTTACCTCCCTCTCTCTTTCAGCCACATTTTGTTTTGACTTGTCATATTTTTCGTTTATTTTTGCCAGATTGTCCTGGGCTTGGCTCAGCTCAGACATCTGGGACTCTAGTACCTGTATTTCTTTCCTCAGCTTCTGCATGTCCAGGCTTTCAGCTTGCTCTGTTGTTGGTGCTGAGGTGGTTGGTGCTGAGGTATCTGGGGCTTCTTGCTGCACTTGTTGGATGGGAGGGGCAGTGTCTTGAGTGGTTTCCTCAAGGTTTATTGTTTCTGGAGGTGGCTGTGAGGTTTTCCCTGCCTCCTTCTGCTGCAATGCTGCTTCCAATGTGGCCTCTGACTCCTGCAACTTTTCTTGCGTTTGAATGAGATCCTTGTATAATGTCATTAATAGAGAAGCTGCATCCTTTTCTTGCCTCTGCTGGGCTTTGTGGGTGAAGAGTTGGTGGGATTTTTAATTTCTTTTTCAATGCTGCCTTATCAGCATCCCTTAGCCTGAGGACTTCTTGTACTGCCTTAACATCTTTGGGATCATGCCCAAATTCTATTATAATCTGCTCCAAGGCTTTGATCCTGTTATCCTTAGCTTGAGAGGAAGCCTTTTCCAACTCAAGCTGTGCAGCAGTATTGTTCAGGCTATTTTGCAGCCTGTAGTTGACCAAGGTCTTATCAGCCAAGGTGGCATAGACCATCTCACCCGTCTGTTTATGGAGCTCAATCTGATCCATTGGGTGGATATCTTTTGATAGGACCTCCAGATTGGTCCTGATGTAGTCTGCAGCTGATTGTGGTTGCTGCACTGTTGGTGTGAAGTGGCTCATTGTCATTTTCCCCTCCTGCACATCAAATGCAGACATGAGCCTTTGTTGGTTTGCAGGGGCCATGTTCAGCAGGTGATTGTAGAGTTGAATCTTTATTGGTTCACTCCTTCTCTTGACATCTTTGAACTGCTGTTTAATGCTTGTTCCTCCTCCCTTCTTCTGTCCTGAGGAGCTCACTTCTCCTAATGCTGCCCTGTCCTGATCCTGCTGCAAGGAGCTGGCTGAGGCTTCCATGCTTGGCATTTCCTCTTCTGAGAAGGGATTTAATCTTTGTCTCTTCTCTGGTGATGAGGTAAGGGGAGTTTCCCTATCTCTTTTTCTGCTCACATCCTCCCTTAGAGGGGTGTGGAGGATGGAAGAGTCAACCCTAGAATCCTGCCTTGGAGGTGCCATTGGTGTTGTCTGTTCTTGGGTGGCCATTTGGGCCTCTGAGGTTTGTTTCTCCTGACCATGTTGGTCTTTTTGCTGCTGTTCCTATTGGGGTTGCTGCTCTTGACCCTGTCGGCCCTGTGGTTCTTCCATGACCTTTTCCTTGCCCTTTCTCTGCCCTTGGTCTGTGGTTTGCACTGCCTCTTGCTGTGTTGTAGAAGACGAAGCAGCTGCTCCTTCTTGAGGCTTTGGCAGAGTAAGTACCTGAGAAGGAGATTCTAAGTCAGCCATTTTTAATAAATGCCTTCTAGCTCTTTCAACTAGTTCTTCCTGAGTGATTGGCTCCTCCAATGTATTCCTTCTCCATTTTGGCTGGTTGGCATGTCTTTGGATGTGGAGCATGCTCTCATGCTCATAGCTGGAGAGCTTGTATTTCTGCCTTCTCAAGGATATGGTCATGTTAGGGTCATAGGGCTTCCAAAGGAAGCTTTGTTTTAGGCCAAGGCTTTCTAATCTCCTGTCAGCATCTTTCCAGCCTTCCCTTTTGTTTAAGACAAAGTGGCCCAGTTGATTCCTTACTTTGAGCTGTGCCTTCTTGCCCCTGCTTGCAAAGTGCACCATATCGGCATTGCCAAATTGCCTGAAATATTCTAAGGCAAACAATCTCATTGGCACATACCTGGGCAATCTGTATGGGCGCAACTCACACCCATATATCCTGATCACAGTATGGTGTTGGTAAAAGTACCAATCCCCTATGCAGTATGCACTGGATAGCTGCAGAATCCTCTGCATCTCATCAGTCAACCTTGGAGGGGGTGAGGTTAAGAATAGAGACATGGCTGGATGGATGAAGAGGTCTATGAACTCACAGTATGTGTATGGAGAGTATGTGAGGAGGTGGAAGACTGAGGTCCAGTACACCACTGACCTTGGATTGCCGGCTGCATCAGTTCTCTTGATCTCAAAGGAGAACTTCTCATGTTGGTAGTACAGGATGAGGTGATAAATGTAGGAGGTGTATCTGAACACCTTCTCTCTGGACAAGTGTAAAAATTGCTCATGTATCTTGTCTGAGATGTATGTAGCATAATCATAACAAATAGGAGTCTTGCCAGCGGAAAACATTGTCATCATCACTAGTACAGTTTCCTCAATAAACTCTAGTGACTTATACCCCAAAACTGAGCTAATCATGTATGCCAGGTCTAGACCCAGTTGATTGAGATAGCCATCAAAAATGGGAGGGTGCAGCACTGTGTCAGAGTTTGTGATGAATAGTTGATTCAACTTCAGGATCTATGCTTCTGTTAATATCTTGGATCCTTGGTTGATCAAGTCCAGTAGGGACAAGGGGACCAATTTCTTCTCGGTCTTGAATTGGAGCATTTCCCTGATGTCATCAGGAGTTATGTAGAATACTACTGCACCTTGAGGGTCAAGCACAGCCCTCTGCATGGGGTCATAGCAGACAGCACATAAGTGAATCAGGTCAGGGAACTGGTTGACCTGAGGGAGCTTGAAAATTGGGAGGGAGGACTCCCAAATGCCAAGAATATCTGTCCCCTCCTTATGCTTGGCTTTGAGCTCATTCAACAGATGAATGTGGAACTTGCACTTAGATGGGCTGTCCTCTGAGATTTGGTAGTCTAGGTCTGCCAAATCCTGCCACTCCAGCTCTCTCTGGGGGGCATTCAGGGGAGTGACATTGAGGGTTACTGATGCTGTTGGAGCGTCCATGTTTGTTTGGATGCTGCTTGACAAATAAGACTGGGACTGCCCGAGAAAGGAAGATTTTTGAGGAATGCAGGGTTGCAGGGTAGGTTCACAGCAATTGAAATATTGTTTGGCTCTCTGAGAAGGCTATTTACAGTGTTTAGCAGGCCTCTCTTTGATAATTAGAAGCAGGTTATGGACTTCGGTTCACGACTGTGCGAACGGAAAAAGGGTTTTTACTAAGAATTTAGTCCGAAATGGCTCTGCCAGTGAATTTTGACCGTTAATTATTCGAGGGGGAGCTGGGTATGCGTGGTCTTATGGTAAATTCTTAAGTTTCCGCTGTGTTCAGGTGTTTTTAGAATTTACAGAGAAAAAACCAGGTTTGCAGGGAGGTTCACGGACAAATACCTGTTTAATGGATTCCTTGGGTCAGAACAGCAGTTGGGTGCACGCTCTGACGCTCTGAGGTTGGTCTGGACTTGGTTGGCGAATTGTTCGTCGTAACGCGCATGCAGAGAAAGCAGAGGTGTTTTTATAAAAAGTGCTAAAAAACACGCAAATTTGTCAAAATATGGCTTTTTTGGCTTATTGGCGCGCTTTTTAAATGATGTCAGCATGACGTCAGCAAGTGGGTCCGGGTCGGATGACGTCAGCAGGACGTCATCAGGTGACGTGGTGGCCTAAGACCGGTCCACAGGGGCGGTGAGGTGGCGGCCAGGTGGACGAATGGAGGATAGGGTGCGCGGCCGTGGCGCTGACATAGGCGACAACATGATGGTGACACAGGCGGACAGGTGTCTTCATATCGGGCCCCCTCCTATACGGCAAGGAATCTGTCAGAGGGGGCTCCGACGGACTTTGGGAGCGACGCGTGGATCCGCGTGACATCATCATCTGACAGATATCGAACGATATCTGTCGGACGTCAGGGCCCCTCCGAAATCCACGACGACTGTTGGATTCAATGAGCCAGATCTGACGGCTATCGGGACAGTGAACTGCACGGAAGATATGGTGAACGGGCGGGGTTTAAATAATAATTTTCATCGGTAAATGCGCCTGGCGGGACCCTTCGGGCTTTCAACCAATTTCAATAGTTTTTTGAATGTTTTCTTTGAAAAATCAAATATACCAGACAACTTTAGAAAAAGGCAAGATTAAAGGTTTATATGAAATTTTCCGCATAAAATGTATGAAGGACTAAAACTTAGGATAGGCGGGGTTTAATAAAATTTCATGAAAAAGGCGCATAATGGCTCCCGACCTTAGGATAAGGCGGGGAAAGTGGATTTCATCATATTTTTGCCTTTTAGTGGGTATGAGGGTGCAAAAAAGGGTTTATTCAAGGGTTTTTAGGCAAAATGGAGAGTTGGCTATGTAGATGGGCTCTGATGGAGAAAAGGGGCTAGGCTTGGGTTCTTGAACTTAACCAGGTGTTAATCCAATGCCCTAGTAGAGAAAACATATGGCTATAATGCCAAGGAGGGGATATTTATACATTTCTTAGGGTTTATACACCATGGTGTTATCATAGTAGGGAAAGGGTAACATAGGGAGCTAAATAATACAAGTTAGAGGTTAATATGGAGGGGAATGGTGAATGAAGGGTGGTATTACTAAGTTTTCTTGGAAAACAACTTAGTTTAAAGAGTAGATCAAAATGAAAAGAACTCTACACAAGAAATGAGGCTTCTGAAGGCCTATGAGAACCAACATAACCTTGAATCCTTCTTACAAACATATCTTGAGAAGGGAGGTTGTTAATGAGTGATAAACAAGGGAGAAAGGGAAGTTAGACATGCTCCAATATGTTGTTTTCCTTGTATCTGATTAGCAAATTTCAGCTTGGAAAGAACACCAATTCTGCAACCCCCATCTACCTACCCAACTATTTTGCCTAGCATTTTTTGTTTCTTCTTGGAGGGTGCATTTGGACTTGCAAACCCTT
>APFE030276379.1:0-10745 GCA_000404065.3 Pinus taeda | reverse complement strand
AGTACCAGTAATGAAGCTGATTCAAGGATTAGAAGAGGAACCAAATGCTGTACAGCGAAGGATAAATCAGCTAATAGCCTTGCAGGAGAAAAGAAATGAGGTGTTTGACAGTCATCAACAAAGCCAGAACAGGATTAAAAGAGCATTTGACAAAAAGATCAAAGAGGTTACATTCTAGATTCATGATAAAGTCCTGAAATGGGAAGCTAGAATTGAAGAGAAAGGTAAACATGGTAAATTCGAAAATTTGTGGAAAGGACCATATCAAATTTCTGCTTTCCATGGGAATAACACCTATATTCTGCAAGAGGTTGATGGAACACCATATGCCGGAGGACCTGTTAATGGCAGGTTCCTAAAGCATTACAATTGATTGAATCTTGACCAATTGTCTCACAAACATTGTATATAACCGTTTTATTAGTCTTTTTTGTTGAAAATAAATGACAAGCTGAACAGGAAGCTTAAGCCCGAGGTGAAGGCCCACAAAGCTAGAAAGGAATGCTTGTTAACTCTGTTTATGTTTTCAGAAATAGAACAAAGCACTGGACCTACGAGTTCTTAGTGTACTACAGGAGCACACTATCCCAAGTGGAGCCACTGTTATCACTTAGAACTAAAAGTTTGATGCATATAATTGTCCGTCCTAGTCTGATGACAAATGTCTGTGTTAAAGTCGATTTCATTTTATTTTTCTCACTTAGGATTTGGAATTTTAAAAGTTTTTAACTTAAATCATACTCCACTCCTATTGGTTTTCCTCCACCCATCATTGTTCCATAGTCATGTCTTGTCTTATCCGAGTCACCGTGTCTTTTAGTGATTTCGCAGCGTATTTTCATTTGCCAATTTCGCAGCGCAATCATGGTTTAGCAGTTTCGCAGCGCGTCATAATTAGGCAGTTTCGCAGCGCATCATTAAAATTTATAACTAACAGCGCTGCGAAATCATGGATTCATGCATTTTGCAGCGAATCTTTCCCGAAAGGTCAAGTCCGTAGGTGAGTCATAAATTGTGTCTACTCATGTCAGTTTGTGTACCTCTTGTATCATGTTTAAACGCTCATTGGCTACTACTCCACCAATAGACTGTTGATATGCACAGAAATATCATTCCCAAGAGATTTTATCGTGCATAGACCGTAATGATGGTCGTAAGTGCTGCATGAGTGACAAGTCTGCCTGATTATGTATTGAAGTGTTTCAATTTGAATTTCAAGCGAGGCTGATTTCAAGCGAGCCTGATTACAAGTGAGGCTGAATTAAAAAAGGAGCTGAATCACCATCTCGACCGGAGCTGTTAGACTTTGTGTGTGAAGATCTCAAAGGAAAAATGGAGAGAAAAGAGCACAGATCTGGTAAATGTCAAAGGACTGAACCTGAAGGCCTGGACATAGCGTTGAGGGATGAAGGCATGAAGAAAGCATTCAAAGATGCCGGGTGCTGGAATTTTTGCAAAAAGCTACAAGGAGGACATGCACAGGTAACTAAGGAATTTGTGCTAAACTTCACTGGTTTAAATTCAAAGATAGCTATGCTAGAAGTACAGGTTTCTCCAGAAGTAATAGCTGTTGTAACAGAGATTCCAAGAGGACGGGAAGAATGGTTTAAAAATTTCAAGTTTGATATGAATCCTTGTAAGGAGTTTTTAAAGGAGGCATATGTAAATCAAGACTTAACAAAAGCAGTGCCCAGAAATTATGTCAAGGAACATTATGCTCTTCTTCTCACCTGCATACAGAAATATTTGACCTGTGAAGGAAGGTACAATAAGGTTTATTCTTACCATTTTAGATTGCTCTTGCATTTCACCGGGAAAGTCTCCATAGACATTCCTTTTTATTTGTTTCGCAGTTTGAGTAAGATGTGTGATAAGGTGCAGCTGAGGAAAGAGGACTGTGAAACCTCTTTATTTCATCATGGTTTGATTAAGTTGCTAGTTTTAGATGGCCTCCAAAAGATAGGCAGAGACTGGAATTCATTTATTTTCATGGCTGGATTCCAAAGTAAGACTAGCCTTACTCCACAACCAGCCAGAGAATTCACCATAGCTGAGCTTCAAAAGGAAGTAAGATCTAAAAATCAAACCAAGTCACAACTAAGAAAACCAGTGAAGCCACTAATCATTCAAGAACAACCTCAGCAATCAATAAAGGAAAAAACTCAGGATAAGAAGACTGTACCTTAAACAAGCAGATCTAAAGCAGCCTCAAGGGTAAGGACAAGAAGCCAAATAATTAAGGAAAAAGTTAAAGCCATAGCTGTTGAAGAGAGCCCAGTGTCTAAGGCAAGCTTGAATGATTTATTACAGGCCATTGAATTCGAGCAGTCTGAACCAGTTCATATTGATTTGGCATAATCACCGCAAGAAGGTATCAAGAAAACCAAGGCCTCAAAAAGGCTTAAATTTGATGAGCCAGCTGAAGAGTTTGTTTTTAAACCTAGAAGACCTATGACAAGAAGATTCCAGCAAGCACAAGAAGCACTGCCCAGAACAGAGGAAACAGGGGAAGGGACACAACATTGGCAAAAGAAGAGCACAAGCAAAACAGTCATTACATCTAAAGAAGACAATATAACAGACCTGAAGAGCCAATTGGAATATGCTAAATATGAGATTGCCAAATTGAAGAGAGTTGTTAGAGAGTATACAATCATGCATGCAAATTATCGCAAAGCTGTGTGGAAAGGAAGTGAAACCCTAGAAAACCAGTTAAATTCAGTAGTGGATGGCCATGCACAATTTCACACATGGACAGTACCAGCAATCAAAGAGGCCAAATACATTAGAAGGATAAATATGAAGCTAAGAGCTGGGAATAGAGCTACGAAGAAGAAAATTGAAGACCTGAAGGCACAGCTAGGCTAGTTAACTGCTAAATGAATCTTCTTTTCAGGAAAGTTTTTGTTCCAAATTTTTGTCAAATTTGCTTACTCTTATTGTTTTGAAGACATGTAAATCCCTGCTATACATATGAAAAATCAAAGGGAGTTTTGGCAATCAAATGTTTGGGTGATAAAGGTTTCGGGTCAAAAGCAAGCTGTTTCAAATAATTCAGCAGTTTCGTAGCACGCTACGAAACTGCTGTAGGTGATGATTTTAATGCAGACAGGCAGTTTTGTATTATGAAAGGGAATTTTGAAAGAGAGACACCTAAAGGTTACGCAAGACATCAGATGGAGCTACAATAGTCATTCAGGTCAAGACAGGTGTACATTTAAAAAGGTGGAATATTTTAACCCAAGTTTAAATTTCTGTTGTAAAGCCCCTTTATCACCGTTCAAAAGGTATTAAATTATTTGCATACAAGGAACTTTTGCCTGCACACATGTCCATCAATGCATCCTACATCACATCAAGAATGTGGCAGTGTTCCATATTTTGGGTTATTAAAGGCTAGAAGACATGCTGTTATACGTTCGAGAAATTTGAGGAAAACAGGAGCCGAGAAGCAAGGGACATCTCCTAATACTACTGGGCAGTTAAAGATTCAGCGTTCAAGGTCAATATGGAGTATTAAACATCCATCTCATCCAAATCGAAAGAGGACCAGGTGTCAAAGAACAAGGAGAACCTACTATTGCATGGAAAATGGAGTTAGAGTCATAGTTAATTTAGAACTCTTTAAAAATCCAGTCAGCACTTTATTGTATTTAATAGTTAGTTAAATAGCTGATAGGTGTCATTAGAGATAGTTATCGAGTTATCAAATTCCCCTCATGCTGGAGGAGGAAGCTCGAATTAGTTAGAATAAGGATTCTATTATATACTGAAACAACAATGTAATAGGGTTGAATTTTATAACAAGAGTACTGTTTTTGGCTTATGTAAAGACAGATTCAGTAAATAAGTTGGCTTGCTTTTTCTTCCAGATTCATAAAGGATTCCATGTTTCAGAATGTGTGATTTTATCTTTCCTTAATGTGTTTTACAGTTGCATAGATGTGTAATCACTCAGAATTCACTGATTGTGCTCTGATTTCCTGTATGCATTTATGAATTGTGGTTTTATATGAGTTGTGTTCTGAACATCTAAATGCTAAATGCCCTGACTTCTATGTAAAGGCAGTATCATTGTTTACTGAAGTATGATTGACTCCATAGGCCCAATGGAAACTGATGTAATGTTTATCCAGCCTTCATATTTTTCAATGTTATTTCACAAGAGTTAGCCATCTTATTATTAGTCAAAATCAATAACCCTTTGAGAGAGCCCTCTCAGGCTAAGGAGGCTAAGCCTTAGTCAAAAGATTGGTTTGAAACAGTTACTTGAAGTCTTCCTGGTCTGCAGCCTTCCAGGGTCTAATTTTAAGATAACACTATCTTCCATTTAATTTTTGGTTACTCTTTGCGAAAGCAAAATTTGTTGCACATGGTCTTGTAATTTTGATATATCATGTTGCATTTCTCCCTCTTCTTCATGCGTCATAGTAGAACTTTCTGGTTTCTTACTAGGTGTTTCTATTTTCTTTCTTCGGTTGTTTTTGGAATCAAACAATGATAGTTATGCTTCACTATGCCTCTTGAATAATTTTAAACTGATTTTTTAAACAAAACTTATGCCAATTTTAAAAAGAATACACACATTTTCTTGCTTTGTAGGAGTTCAATATTGAATATGTTGCATCTCTATAAATTAGGATATTCAAGGTCTAATTTTTTTCATATGGTAGCTCTCTTAGGCTTCTTTCCAATCCCATAAGTTTTATCTAGATTGGATTCTCCAAGGAAGAGTTATGACCTACCTCCCAAGATGGCCTGATTATAAACTAGTTCAGTAGAGAAAACTTGTACGAAGTACCACATGTCCCTGTTTCAACCTTCGGCCTTCAAAAAACTATACAAGAAACTAGACTCTATGAAAGTTCCATCAATTTGTAAAAAAATCAATTCCAATGCTTGGAGATAAATTTATGATTATTTTCCCTAGGTCACATGATTGAGATTGAATTATGTATCTTGCAAAAACCCTAACTTCCTCAAATCATATCTCTGAAAATATAGTGAACCAAGCTCTGAAATTTTTACACAATGTTCACCATGATTTCAAATCCATGTGGAACAAATTTCAGATTCTGAAGCTTCATATAAAAAATGTTATAATGGAAATACCAATATTACCTTTTTGAAGCAGTGAAACCCTAAAATCCAAAGCTGCGATACCAACTGTTATGCAACCAACTCACAAAATAGAAGAAAATATAGATCAATGACTTAAAAATTATCCTCTTTGAGTGGGAAAGCTCCTTTAAATTACATAAAAAAAACAATTATTGGATGATACAAATGAAAATACCTCCTTTGTATATATAGGAGTCTAAGTGGTCACAATATAATCAAAGCCTACATAACAATAATAATGTAAGGGCTTAACAATAACAATAATGGGCTTCTATGGGGCACAACAATAACAATATGGGGGTGACATGGGAACATCAATAACAATAAGGGGGATACACTAGTATTATAGGGGCCTAACATAGGATGAAATTTTTTCTTCATCATTCATATTCAAGATTTGTGATTGTGTTCTATTAGTTTTAACCTTTTCCATCTTCACCTTGTCATCTCCATCATAATTGTTTTGAATACTTTCCCAAATGTATTTTAAAGATTCAAAATGTATTACTTTGACAAACTATGGTTCTAATATGCCATACATGATGGAATTCATGGAATTTTCATTATTTACACAATCTTTCATACCATTATGATCAGATGGACGAGTTGTTGGAGCCTTATAACCATGCACTAATATTGCCAATTTTCAAAACCAAGAGACATTAGATAAGTCCTCATCCTTGCCCTCTAGAAGGGATAATTTGTTCCATTGAATAATGGAGCTCTACCTATGGAAGGAGCTTCATGACTGGTCATGGTCCCTTTCGTAACTTCCTTTTAGTGGTTGGTTTGCTTTTGAATAGACTTCTCTTATATCAATTGTTGATTCACACTTTACTGAGAGGTCAGGGGGTGAATCAATAGAAGAAAATTTCATAGTTAACTATTCGTGAATCATAAATAAAAAATATGACGTATGGAACATGTTATATGAAAAGAAATTTATCCATAATAGATCTTTGTAGGTGAAAACCCACTTTTACAAACTTTTTATGTACCGACTTATAGGAGACACCACACCCCCTTATTACAAGATTTGTAGGCACCAACCTACAGGAGAGAACAACCCCACCTACTGCAATATTTATAAGAACCAACCTACAAGTGACACCAATCCACCCTACTACAATATTTGTAGGAACAAACATATAGGAGACAACAATCCCATATGTTGTAATATTTGTAGCAACCAACTTACTGGAGACACTAATTCCATATACTACAATATTTGTAGGAACCAAATTGCAGGAGACATCGATCCCCTTTGCTATAATAGTTGTAGGAAATAATTTATAGGATATAGGAATTCCCTCTGCTACAAAGATTCATAAGTGCCAACTTAACGTACAAATTTAGATTCCTACTTCCACCATCAATAGGTCTATTATTTTCTTCTTCCTTTACTAGATCTTGTTATTTCTACTACCTTGAACAAATATATTATCAACATATGCCTTTGCTAGGCCTACTTGCTACATCTACCTTTGTCAAGTGTGCTTGCTTCCTCTACCTTCACCATGTATTTAGTTATTTTTGGCCTTTTCCTATGAACAAACTTGCGAAATATGATTCTACTGCAATTTTGTATTCCTCCACAAATATCTAAAAAATTTAGAGTTTAAAAAGTCCTAGAAAATAAGCTATATCAAAAATTCCAAACTGGCCATTTGAAGATGATTTTAGGATTATTCACTCATCCTAAGTTCCAAATGGAATATTTCCTAAATTATAGAAAACAAAAGGCTAAAGCTTCTATCATAGCTACCCTGATATCTCCACTCTATCTCATCTATATTTCATAGTTTGAAACATCTTAGAAATAAATTTATAGTGAAAATTGCATGTTGATTTATTTGAGTCATAATTGAAAAGAATTAAGGAACCCTTAATTTGTAATAGCATATCTTTGAAATTATAGAGAACCAATGGATGGATATAGGAAAATTACCTAAAGAAATATCCTTTGTTTTTTCTTGTTTTTACATTTTGAAATATCTCAAAAAGGAAGTTATAGCAAAAATACTAGGTTGAAATGTTTCAAGCATATTTCACGAGCATTCAAGAATTACAACTTCCTTAAATCATATCTCCAAAATTATAGTGAACCAAAGTCCAAAATTTCTAACATGTGTACATGAATATCTACTATCTATATCCACTTAGTTTCACAATCCAAAACATCCCAGAACAGGCATTATGGATAAAATGCCAAGATGATATATTTGAATAATAGTTTAAGAGCATTCAGGAACCCTAAATTCATTAGATCATATGTCCTAACTTACAAGGAATGAAAGTATGCAATATCTTCCAAAGGTACATTAAGGTATTCCTTATATATCCTACAAGTTTCAATATCTGAAACATCCTAGAATAAATTTTATAGAAAATATTCAAAGATTACCCCAAGAGTATTCCCTAGATTTTATTGCTCACCTCATATCCATTCTTGCTTGGACGGTCATCAAATGTACACATATGTCCTTCATTTATAGTGTTTCTATAGTGCTTTATCTTTTGAGTTTGTATGGCTAGTTATTGCATGTTGGGGATAACACAACAATTCTAACATATTTTTAACTTTACTTACACCCATTTAACCCTATCATTCAATATTTTTCTATCTTAGCATCTCCCACTCCATTTTTTACTTTGTAGTTCTTTTAGAAATGCTAACGAGTTAACTAAGTACATGAAAAAGGGAATCCAAACCTAGTTTTAATTAATTTTCTCTCCTACAGATGCTATTCTTGTTTTCATGTTTAAAAATAATATCATGTTAGAGTTTTAAATTCTCTCTTTGGTTACTGGGTCAATTTTCTTAGTAATTTTATTTTCTCTTCCATCTTGTTTGTGGTAGCCACTCTAGTATTTTTTATACAGATTATATTCTCGTGTTTAAAATTAACAAGTTATGTTTGATTTGTTCTTAACACCTAATTTCTATATTCCTCCCTCCCCATATCACTTCGAATTGCTTCAAGACTCCAAAGACCTTCTCGATACAAGGACGAACAAGACTAGAATATATTAGGCCCAAAATCATTGAAGGGAGAGGATAGTCAAGAAATATGGGTTCCTTGAGGGATGACAGTAATAAAAAGCTCAGGAAAATAAGGAGCATTTCTCTTTGTGTACGAGGATAATTTTATCCTTTCAAGAGTGTTTTCTTTATTCCCTCCCTGAGTCTCATTTTCTACACGTTCAAAATGGTTGAGATATTTTTTATTTTTAGGAAATTACAAAACTAGTTTTCATGTAAACACTGCTCAAGAGCACATAATTTTAACAAAAGTTGTATATTTTTAGTTCCTTTTCAAGATTCACGCACCTTTTTTAGGGTAGAAATATATATGTATGCACCTCTTCTAGGTAGAAAGAGCATATAGAATGACAGGGAAGCCTTTTAGATTTGTGTGAAGGGTGGGATGAGGCTATAAGGCATTGATATGAAGGGTGTAATAGCCCAATAAAGACATATATGACATGGAGTTTTCAAAAGGTGCCTTGACACTAGGTTCATCTTAATGTTTTTGTTAATGTTGCATACAAATATGTTTTATCTATTACATAGAGGGTTGAGCTTAAATGTCCTATATGCTTCATATATATTTTATTTTGACCAGGTGACAATTTATATATTATTGAGATACTTTAATTTTTTTATAAGTGGTTTCTATCTTTAATCTCTTTCATGAAATTTGAATTTGAGGTTGTGAAGAAACCTATTTTCAGTTAACCAATCTACACTTCATGATATCTATCAACTAGTCTACTCTTTATGATATCCATATTAAAAATTAATATCTTAAATTAATTAATTCCTATTGAATTTAACAAAAATTTAAATTACAAATTTCTTCAACATTTTCTACACCGACGAAATTATAATAATATATAATAATAATAATTATTATATATATATTATTAAAAAACCTAATTTTCATGAGAACTCGCAGGACTGAGAGACGCAACCATGGGCCCTCAGCCAAAACTACAAAACCCGACCCCAATGAAAAGCTGTAGATCAACACGATGGAGAACTGTCACTAACATTACTGACTTTCCTGTGATGATTTCTAATAATTTTGGTAAAAATGGTTCCCGACATAGGAAAAAATTGTACCTGATATAGAACTATTCTTTACTTTAAAAAACCATGGGAACCTGTGATGCTTTCTAATAATTTTGGTAAAAATCGTACCTGACGTAGGAAAAAATTGTACCCGATATAGAACTATTCTTAAAAAAAACCATGGGAAGGAATTTATTTCACCAAATTGGGAGCTGTTGGCAAAACATATCGACCTTAGGATGCTCATAGTGCTAAAACATGTTCAAGTTTTGTTTATAGGTGTTGTTGGAATGATAATTTAAACTGCCGTGGAGCGACAGCGACCGTAACATATTCTTTCTAGAAAACATCCATTTAAGCTCCCTGCGATGCGATCAAGTCGCAGATCGCATATCGCATGTTTTCTTGTTAAACTTCTTTGCGTCCCTTCTATTGTCTGCGATTGCGATTTCGCGATGCGATCTGATCGCATATCGCAAATCGCATGTTTCAACAATTATGGCAGCGGCGGCACATCTTTTCTTTGATGCGATAGTGCGATGTTGTGATGGGCATGCATTAAATTCAGATAGGATATTTTCAGCCGTGTAATTAATGATATTTACGGCGGTTGGTAAATGTAGGTGAAATTTTTAAATTTTATTGTTTTCTATTTTACGGAAGTACGGGCACAAGCAACACGTATCAAAGATATTTTTGTGTTGTTCATTATATATATAACATGCAATGGCGGATACAGATATATAGAGAGATAGAGCAGAATTAAAAGAGAGCCTTTTTTCTGCAACGCATAGCAGTGCTGAAACTCTTTTTCTGAGATAGTGAAATTAGTCTCTGGAACTGAAGCGTTCCTGTTGTAATCCCTCTGAGTAGAGGAAGACTATTTTGTAACAGTTTTTTTTTGTTATGATTAAGATCCTGAATCAAAATAACAGAGCGTTTTTCTCTGTGAAATTTCTTTTGTGTTTGAAATTGATAGACAGTTCCAACATGGTATCAGAGCTAGTCTAGGCACTCAGTGAGTCAAAAACAGAGTTTGTTTTTCACTGTAGGAGCTGTAAGAAGCTTATTGAGCAGATTTGTTCCAGCAGAGAAAGTTTTTGCTTGTTTTTTAATTTTACAGTCAGTATCTCTTCTTTACCTATGCAGAGTTAAGATGGCAGATGCTGGAACAGGTTTGACAAATTCCCAACTGCCACAGTTTAGTGGGAAGAATCACAGTTATTGGTCCATAACAATGAAAGCATTGTTTGCTTCTCAAGGAATATGGGAGCTGGTTGAAACTGGCTATGCTGAACCTGCAGATGCAACAGCGTTGGCTGCTTTGACAGTAGCAGAAAGAGACCAGTTGAAGAGCGACGGGAAAAAGGATGCCAAAGCCCTATTTTTTCTCTTTCAATCAGTACATGAGAGTGTTTTTCCACGGATTGCAGTAGCAACAAAATTCAAAGAAGCATGGGATATTCTCAAAACTGCCTATCAAGGCATGGAGAAGGTGAAGACTGCAAAGTTGCAGATGTTGAGGAGAGACTTTGAAACACTCAGCATG
>APFE030276368.1:0-14876 GCA_000404065.3 Pinus taeda | reverse complement strand
CTTCATTGCTGCCAAAAATAATGTCATCTACATACACAACAATTATTAGCAATTTGTCATTTTCAACTTTTATATAAAGATTGCTATCTGCTGATCCTTTTGAAAAACCTTGTTGATGAAGATATTATCCAAACGATAGTACCAAGCCCTTGGAGCTTGTTTGAGCCCATAGAGAGCCTTTTTCAATCTGCATACAAGATTTGGATCATTTCAAAGAATGAACCCATCTGGCTGTTCAATGTATACTTCTTCTTCCAAGTCTCCATTCAGAAAGGCTTGATTTCACGTCCATTTGAAATACTTTGAAGTTTTGAAAACTTGAGAGAGCAAGGAACATTCGAATGGCCTCAAGTCTTGCAACAGGAGCAAAGGTTTCTTCAAAGTCTATTCCTTCTTGCTGCGCATACCTTTACAAACAAGTCTGGCCTTGTTTCTAATTACTTCTCCATTTTCATTCAATTTATTTTTGAAGACCCATTTTGTTCCGATAACATTCTTATCCTTTGTTCTAGGAACCAGTTCCCAAGTGTTGTTCCTTTCGATTTGCTCAAGTTCTTCATCCATTGCTTTTATCCAACATTCATCTTCGCATGACTCTTTCACATTTTGTGGTTCAGTAGAGGAGAGTAATGCCAAATAGCTTGAGGCTTCTGCAACTGTTCTTCTTGTTTGTACACCTGCTTCTTTCTGCCCATAATCTGAGATTCTGGATGATTCTTCTGAACATATCTGGATGGAGTCTTTTCTTCTATTCTTGTCAGCTCCTCTGGATCTTCTTGAGGTTCTTCTTGAGGTTCTTCTTCATCATTTTGTCGTTGAGGGTATCCTTCATCTTCTTCGATGTCTTCATGATGTACTTGTCTAGGATGTATCCCTTCTCATCAACCACTACATCAATGCTTTCAACAATTCTACTAAGTCTTTTATTGTAGCACTTGTATGCTTTGCTATGTGGAGAGTAACCAAGAAGAATGCCTTCATCTGCTCTAGGTTCAAGTTTGCAAAGCTGCTCATCAGTATTCTTAATATAGCATTTGCTCCCAAAGATTTTGAAGTGCTTTACCGAAGGAGTCTTACCATTCCAGAGCTCATGAGGAGTTTGATTGCTGTTCACCCGGACATTTGTTTTGTTTAGAATAACAACCGCAGCATGAGCAGCTTCACCCCAGAAAGTTGCGGGAGTCCTGATTCATCAAGCATAGCACGGGCATTTGTTGGACTGTTCTGTTCATTCTTTCCACAACTCCATTTTGCTGAGGAGTTCTAGCTGTAGAGAATTCTCTTCTTATCCCATGTTCTTCACATAAATCAAAAAATTCATTTAAGGTAAACTCCCCACCTCTGTCGGATCTGAGGCACTTAATTTTGTGACCCGATTCATTTTCAGCCAAGGCTTTGAAGGTTTTGAATTTTTCGAATGCTTCATCTTTGTGCTTCATAAGTCCTAACCAGACAAACCTGGAGAAATCGTCAATGAATAATATCAAGTATTCTTCTCTTCGAGGTGTTCTTTTTCTGAAAGGACCGCATGTATCTGTATGTACTAGCTCAAGAGGCATGCTAGCTGATCCTTCCTTCTCTGGAAAGTTAGTTCTGGTTTGTTTTCCAAACTGACATGATTTGCACATGGTGTTGTCAGGAATTTTGATATCTGGAAGATCACGAACTGCCTGATATTTGCATGCTTTCCTTATTTGTGAAAAGCTTAGATGTCCCAACCTCCGATGCCATAACCAGTGCTCATCATCCTTGCTTAGATAGCATTGTTGTTGTCCTTCTTCAAATATGTACAGATTATTTGGAGTTATTTTGCCTTTGATCACTGTTTTACCTGTATCAAGATCACAAACAAGAAATCCATTTGATCTGAATATCACCTCGGTTCTTTGATCACACATCTGACTGACACTTAGAAGATTATGTTTCAATCCATCAACATACAAAACATTTCCAGCCTTGACATTTTCTTTTAACTGAGCAATACCTTTTCCTTTTATAGTTGCAGGAGTATCATTTCCAAAAGAGACTTTCTTTCCTTTTTCTAGAGCAGAATATGACTCAAGTTTTTCTTTATCACCTGTCATATGCTTCGAACATCCACTGTCAATGTACCATAGATTTTCCTGTCCCTCTGCATAAAATGCTATCCCACATCTTTCTGTTTGTGGTTCCTTTATTCTCCATTTTTTGGTGCTTGAGGCTTGTTCCTTTCTCTGCTGAAACCTGCTCCTGCATTCAGAGTCTTCATGACCAAAGTTATTGCAAATAGAACATTCAACTTCATTTTCAAGAACCGAAAAGTTGTTATAGGTCCTTTTGTAATCCCGGTCATACTTCTTTGTTTTTGAGCTTCCCTAGTCATGATTGTTTTATATGCAACACATTGAGCTTCTTTGTGACCAAAGTTATGGCAAGAAAAGCATTGTCCATTGAAGAAACTTCTGTGGTTATCGAATCTACCAGCCAATTGATTGTAATTTCTCTTGTCATCTATTCTTGAACCAAATTGAGAAGATTTTACCTGTGGCTGGTTGTAGCTTTTGTTCACCCTTAAGATGGATTACCCCTGATAGTTTCTGTTTGCAATTCGTCCTTGTTTTACCTTATGGTCTTCATTGTGCTTTTGCTCATTTCTTCTTGCTGCATCAAGATAACTTTTTGAGGTGGATGCTTGATAAGTTTCTCCATTATAGCCCATACCTGTCTTGTTTAGAGGAGACCGCTGCAAATTGATAATCTCATCCAAAGTTTCAGATCCTTTGACAAACTTAAGATTAATAGCTTTTGTTTTCTCAATCTCTTTTCTAAGACCAACAATTTCACCTTCTAATTTTTCAAGATGTCTTTCCTTTTCATCAATTTGAAATTGTAGAGTATCAATGATTTTATTCTTCTCTTCTATACATCTCTTAAGTTTAGTAATTTCTTCATGAAAGTAATCCACATCTATAGCATCCATATAATCATCATCTTCAAATGCCATTAACAGTTTATATTCATTACCTCGTTCATCTTCATCACTGTTTGATAGGCCATCACTGTCTTCATGAGTGTAGTAGCTTTTCTTATTTGCACTCTGTTTCTTGTTCCATCTAGCAGGTTCCTTTCCTTTATCCTTATAAGGACATTTTGCAGCATAATGACCTACTCTTCCACAAGCAAAGCATTTAAAAGGTAACTTACCTCTGAACCTTCCAGAACCCCTTTGAAGATTTCTGACAAAGTTTGATTCTTCTTCCTCTTCTTCTGGGACGTGGCTTGCTTCATAATAATCTCCTTTTCCTGATGCCTTGAAAGCAGCTTCTCTTCTATCTGATGGACCTCCCTTTCTCATTTCATAAGCAGTTAGAATTCCATGTAGCTGAGACATAGTAAGAATTCGTAGATTTTCTTTTTCTTCTATTGCAGATACTTTAGATTCAAACTTGGGGGACAATGATCTTAAAACCTTTTCAACCACAATAGCCTCTTTTATTTCTTCACCCAAATTTTTCATACAATTAACAACTTCATCTACCCGAAGAAAATAGTTAGCCACACTTTCATCATTATACATCTTGAGAGCCTCATACTGAATCCTGAGAGTTTGAAGTTTGGCACGCTTTACCTGTTCATCTCCTTCATAGCTCGTGACAATTTTGTCCCATATCTCTTTTGCGGATTTATAGTGCATTACCTTCATGAATTCCGATTGTGATATACATCCTAATAGGGTACTGACTGCTTTTGCATTTGTTTCATACTTCTTCTTCTCGTCTGCATCTGTAGGAGTAGTTGAAGGAAAAGCATAGACTGTCTCTACGATGTTCCAAACTTCTGTACCAAGAGATTGAAGATAGGCAGTAACTCTTACCTTCCAATAATTGAAGTTTGTCCCATCAAAAACCGGTGGCCTGATAGATGCTTCCCTCTCGTAGTTGCTCATGATGAAAGATCTTCCTTCAAGCGATCAAGC
Organism: Pinus taeda; assembly: GCA_000404065.3. Taxonomy (NCBI): domain Eukaryota; kingdom Viridiplantae; phylum Streptophyta; class Pinopsida; order Pinales; family Pinaceae; genus Pinus; species Pinus taeda. The sequence continues at coordinate 10,921 of APFE030276368.1, read as the reverse complement.
TTCTTTAGAAGGACCTGCTCTGATACCAATTGTTGAAAATAATACTGAGAGGGGGGGTGAATCAGTATTATCTAGTCTTTTTAACAATTCTTCCTTATTTATACTTTGAATTATTTTTGCATATCAGTACCATAAAACAATGAGCATGAACAAGAAAAACAGACAGTCACATCAAAGAAAACCAGATATAAGGTGGAAACCCAATGTGGGTGAAAACCACCTGCTGCAATATGTCTCTATCTTCGTTCAAATTAGAAACTCCTTTTACAATGATCTTGTACTGGTGCAGTCCTTTACCAGTACGCAGGCTGCAACCTGCAGAGAGCTACAACTCTCTCTCGTTTTCCAGTCTCTCCTGGAAGGGAGCTACAACCCCCTACTCTTTTCTTTCAAGGACCACTTTTCATAAATTTTCAAACTGGATCCATAAATATCAAATGATCATCAAGTACCAGTAAGTCACCCAGATAACCAGATCCACAATAACAGAAAACTAAACCCAGAACACCTTCTGCGGCGTCTCCTGCGGCACCTCCTGCGGCGTCTCCTGCGGCGCCTCCTACGGCACCTCCTGTGGCATCTCTTGTGGCTCCTCTTGTGGCGTCTCCTGCGGCGCCTTCTGTGGCGTCTCCTACGGCACCTTATGTGGCGTCTCCGTCTCCTGCGGCGCCTTTTGTGACGTCTCCTGCGGCGCCTTCTGTGGCGTCTCCTGCGGCGCCTTCTGCAACGTCTCTTGTGGTGCCTTCTGCGGCGTCTCCTGCGGCTCCTCCTGCGGCGTCTCTTGCGGCGCCTCCTACGGCATCTCCTGCGGCGCCTCCTGCGGTGTCTCCTGCGGCGCCTCCTGCGGTGTCTCCTGCGGTGCCTCCGCACTTCCGCAGCTGCAGCGCTCGAGAGATCACCCTTCACAGATTTGCACTTCACTTTCATATAGATCGAGCTTTTGAAAAAATAACCCAATATTTCAGATCTTAAGATATTTAACCCAAAAGCATACACAAGCCAAATGATCTCCTTTGCTTTATATAGGCAAGCTCTTCCTCAAATCATGGACCAATACCACGGGCCAAAACCATAACAAACCAATACCATCAACTCAATACTAGGGATCAACACGTCTGTAGAGATGCCATGGTCCAAAAACCATAGGTTCAAATTCCAAGGACTAACTACCATGGACCAAAGGTAAGTTTTCCCACATGAACTTTCCTCTGCATAAAATTCCGTGAACTTTTCTCCACATGAAATAAACTTTTATAAACTTTTCTCTGCATAAAATTCCGTGAACTTTTCTCCTGTGTACTTCTTAATTCTCATCATATTGAGAGCCATGCCATGCGTGTTGCCATCAAGTACAAGATCTGTAACATATAACCATACCAGAAACATAATGCCAACAATTCCTCCTCCCAAACCTAAAAAATATAAGGGACCGAGGACCCTTGGACGCTCAACCTTTATTGATGCAATCATAAGAAAAGCTGAGTCTCAGTCATCAATAGAACCTCAAACGGTTGCTACAAGACATCCTAATGTCTCGCTTCAGGCCACAGGATCACCATCAGTAAGACTGAAGGATCTGAACAAAGTTTTCAGGATATTGAAAATTCACAACCACGCCCTTCACAAGAAGGGAATTCTTGCAACGTCCGTGAAGGAGAAGGAGAAACAGGTAATCCTAAAATTAAATCATTAGAACCTAGATCTCCTGAAGTAGTGACTGAACAGAGGACACCCAGTGTTCCAGTTTAAGTTAACACTATTAGAATCATTCCAGCCTCTTCTGGACATCCTAGGAACAACTCTCTAGCTCTAGAGATCCCTGAAGGATATTGGCATATTTTTTACCAAATGGCCAATAATCAGTGACAACCTCAAACCTCTACATTACAATAAGCTATTGTTGACACAACTATCAATGCCCCCATGAAAGCTATCCCATTACATAATATTCCAACCTTTCATGGGCTAACTTCATAAGATCACGATGCATTCCTTTTTGAATTCGATGTCCTATGTAGGGGTTATGATTACACTACCAACCCCCAGATGCTGAAACTGTTCCCCTCTACTTTGAAGGGAGCAGCTCTGCATTGGTTTATGGGACTTGGTGGAGGTACCATCAATGACTGGGACCAAATGAAAACATCCTCCTTAAAAAATACCAAGATTATTGCTGAACTAGAGAACTAAAAATGAAATCTTTCACATGGAAGTTAATCCTAACGAGACTCTAGAAGAATATTTGGAGCATTTCTAATATAATCTGCAAAGATCTCCTTATGAAAATCTACCTGATAATGTTCTAAAAACCACAATGATTAAAGGTATGAAAGACCAATGGTTAGAAACATTGAATATAATGCATAATGATGACATTTATCAAGAATATTATGACAATATTATAGACTTGTGCATCAGGTGCTCCAGGGGAAGTACAAGGCTGAAACCAGCTAGACATGGTGCGATCACCAGAGACAGCAAAGACTCAGGAGGAAGCATTACATGAGTCAAAATCAGAAATCTGTTGGAGGATTTCAACACTGATGTCCTGGGGACCCTAACGACATAATTGGATATCATGCAAGCTAAACAAGAGTAGGCCAAAGCATAACAAAACCTGGTTGTTTTCTGTCCCATTCCAGGAAGAAACACAGTCATAAATAATGCTTTCTAGATATGATACAAACATGTGCCATATGAACTAAGGAGCATGCCACAAAAAGCTATCTATCTCTCCCATTATTAAAATAAGTCTTCAAGGAAGCGAAAGAATAATTGGAACCATTATATATGCTGAACCAACGTCGTCAATGGCAAGCACATCAGACAGGTATTTCTACCGACCCATCTTCATTCTTTCCTTCCTCACAATATAATTCTTAGCAATATTCAAGGGCAACATGAGAGAACCAACCACCTTTTTCTACTTGGCCACCTCAAGCATTTTTTATGCCACCATGGCCCAACCAGTGAAATCCAAACAATAATTGGCCAAATCCCTCTTACCCTCCACCATTCTGGTAGAACAACCCTGATTCATCTCAATGGTCCCCTTCCACCTCACAAACTCAGAATTGGAAATCAAATTGGTAAAGATCCACGAACCAATCTATGGGGATAGTTCCTCTGCCTCAACCAACTATACCAACACCTTACACGTTGCAGTAGAATCCTCAATCTAATATACGACCACAACTCCTGGCTCAACCCAACCCAAATCCTAATAATAGACCAATCAAGTTAGTACAAATCATTGAGGATCTGGACCCTGAAGTTGAGTTGAGAGAGTGTAATGAACTCAAGTTAAGCTATGGATGGGTAATCGCTCCAGACGAGGATAAAAATCCACAACTTGAAGAACCGCACCCAAATAAGCCTTTGATTGTACATGATCAACAAACAAAACAAGGGGAAGAAACAGTTAGGCAGAAAAATCCCGAATAGATCATAACCACTTCTCTCCCATTCCCAAAAAGATTGATGATACCATGCCCAATTGAATATCTCGACTTTGATCTTCTGGGTGAACTCAAAAATCTTTACATAAAAATACCCCTCCTCCAGGCTCTTCAAAACATTCAAATATATGCAAAAACCATTAAGGAATTGTGTGCCTAAATGTCTACGAGGAAAACAAAAATAACTCCAACCTTCCATGTCATCAAAACATTGTCTAATTTATTATTAGGAAAAGATAAACCTGTAAAATACAAAGATTTGGGAAACCCAATTGTCACATTCCAAATAAATGGCTGCTCTTTTCCCAATGCTTTAGTCGACTTAGTGGCAACCATTAATAGTCTCACAACAACAACCTGCGAAATGCTTGGCAGCACAACCTTCAAACCAACTACTACCTTGCTGGAACTTGTCGACCATTCAATCATTAAGCCAGAAGGAACATTACAGGATGTGATGGTTTCTATAGACTCTTGGGAATATCCAACAGATTTTTTGATTATTAATCCCAAAAAGTGGCTAGATGGACATCCCTTAATATTAGGAAGGCCTTGGCTAGCAACAATAGATGCTAATATAAGCTGCCGAATAGGCAATATGACCATAACCAGAGGGAAGGATGTGAAGAATCTAGCTTTATACCCTCCTGCTCAACCAAGCCTAACCATTGTAAAAACTAGAAAGCAACCTGTAACATATTTAACATAAAATATTCTATCACCGTTGACTGTGGAAGATGCTCTTGAATTTAAAAACCAAACAGAAGATGATATTTTTAACACTTGTATCAATCACCCTGTCGCAGTATCTAATCTAAGATGTCACATGATTGAAGCAGTCCTTGATAATTAGATTGAAGAAGATTCCTTGAGAGATATCAATGACCAACCAATACCAACAACCACTGTCTATAGCAAACCTATTGAAATTGATCCAGGGAAAATCCTGAACATTAACAGTAATCTGAGTGATGACCAACAACAGAAACTTATTCAAGTCCTTAGGAAATATAAAGGGGATTTTGCTTGGGATTACCCAAACATGAAAGAGATTGACCCTCAGCTATGCATGCACCACATTTACACTGAAAAAGATGCAAGACCCATTTGACAACCTCAGCGTAGATTAAATCCTCACCTAAAAGATATTGTTAAAGAAGAACTCCAAAAACTGTTAGATGTGAATTTTATCTATCCTATATATGACAGTAAATGGGTTTCTCCATTAGTTATGGTCTCCAAAAAGAATGGGAAATGGCGGATATGCGTTGACTACAAAGAACTCAACAAGGCAATGGAAAAACATCATTTTCCCCTTCCATTTATCAAACAGGTTCTAGATACATTGGCAGGAAAGAAATTATTCTCTTTCTTGTATGGCTTTAGTGGCTACAACCAAATCCAAATTGCCCATGAAGACCAAGATAAAACTACTTTTACCTGCCCTTGGGGAATGTTTGCTTATAGGGTACTGCCTTTTGGATTGTGCAATGCACCTACTACATTCCAAAGAGCCATACTCAATATTTTTGTAGACTTGATAAATGAAGGATTGGAAGTGTACATGGACGATTTCACACCATATGGAGATGACTTCGAGCAGGCATTACAAACATTGGAGAAATTCCTGGAGGAGTGTATTACTACTAGGCTATGCTTAAGCCACGATAAGTGCCATATGATGATGATAGAGGGCTTGGTCCTAGGTCATTACATTTCAGCAACTGGAATTTAGGTAGATCCTGCAAAAATACAGGTAATCCTCTTATTATCTACTTCTTGCACTCAAACAGAGGTACGTAGTTTTTTGGGATTTCATGGATATTATCATATATTTATAAATAACTTTTCACAGATTGCTGCACCATTATATGCCTTGATAGGAAATATTGATTTTATATGGACTCACAAATGTGACATTGCCTTTAAAGATTTGAAATGGCTAGTATCAATAACACCATTATTAGGAGGCCCGAATTGGGATATACCATTCTATATTTCATCAGAAGTGTCAGATACAGCGATTGGAGAAGTTCTTGGCCAAGAAGAAGACAAGAAACCCTACGCTATATATTATATCAGCAAAAACTTAACTCTTGTTGAGATGAATTACACAGTAACAGAGAAGGAGTTTTTAACTGTTATTTATGCTATTAAGAAATTCATACACTATATAATTAGATACCCTATAGTTCTGTATACTAATGAATCTGCTATCAAATACTTAGCTAATAAACCCATTATGAATGGAAGAGTGACATGTTGGTTACCACTTTTGTAGGATTTGCACTAACTATAAGTTATCGACCAGGGAGGGAAAACCTTGTGGTAAACTTCCTCTCCCGAGTGTCAAGAACATATGATACAGTGGCAGTAGAAGACCAGTTCCCGAATGAACACTTGTTTATTGCGGCCATAAAAGCACCATGGTACATAGATGTGGCAAATTACTTAGCAGTGGGAAGACTGCCCAAATATTTGACACCTAGAGAAAGAAAATTGATAGTGCAGCGTAGCACTCGGTTCTCTTGGATTGGAGGATATTGTTTTCACAAAGGGGCCAATATGCACATTCGTAGGTGTATCAGGGAAGACAAAATTTATGATATCTTAAAAGCTTGCCATGATGGACCTTGCGGTGGACATTTTATAGATCGCAGAACTGGACATAAAATTTTACAAATGGGCTACTACTGGCCGACAATTTTTAAGGATGCTAAGAAATTTGTCTAGGTATGTGATAGTTTCCAAAGGATGGGCCACCCTAGCCAATCTGATGAGATGACCCTGCATCCACAGCTAGTGATAGAACCCTTTGAGTGTTGGGCATTAGATTTCGTTGGGCTGATCAACCCATATATGTATTGGTTGCAAAACAATACGTGACTAAATGGGTGGAGGCAGTAGCATTACCAAGAGCAACAAAGGAAACTATGATTAATTTTATTTTTGAAAATTTTGTGCGGCATGGCTTACCCAGAAAAGTAATTACTAATGGGGGGGCACAATTTTTAGGCCACAAGATCGCTGCTACACTAAATAATCATCAGATTATGCACAAAATTACCTCTTCATATCACCTGCAAGCAAATAGGCAAGTGGAGAATACCAACAAAGTAATTGAAGCTATTCTAATGAAGACAGTCTCATCACACAAAAGAGACTAAGCTCCTCAACTGCTAGAGGCCTTGAAGGCATATCACATGACTTGGAGGAACACTACTAGACACTCCATATCAACTGGTATTTGGTAAGGAACATATTTTTCCCATAGAATTTGAGATACAAACACTAAGGATAGCCTAGGAGGTGGGACTAGGTTTAACTGAAGCCCATACTAATAGACTACAACAAATAAATGAATTAGATGAAATTCGGCTATTGGATCTACAACATACTGCACCCATTCAACAAAAAAGAGCCAAATGGCATGATTCCTTGATTAAGAAAAGTAGATTTCATGAGGGTGACTGGGAAATTCTTTATAATTCCAGGTTTAAAGACTTCCCTAGTAAACTGCAGACTATGTGGTTAGGCCCCTATGAAATAAAGGAAGTGCATGACAATGGCACTCTTACATTTTCCACCATTGATGGGTCTGGTTTTTCCTTTAAAGAAAATGGGCATCAGGTGCGCCTCTACCAAAAACCACTTACAAGAGAATCTTTTTACCAGCAGATATGCGAGGACTCCACCATGCAAGTTCTAGCTGCAGAAGGTAATGCTTCGGTAGCTTCATTTTTGTAAAAAAAATCTTTTTGTAAGAACTGTAAATATGATTGCTGATTTGATTTTCTATGTTTTTTCTCTATTTGTCTGTTGTTCCAACCTTGGAACAACACTTTTCTGCGTTTTTGTTGTTCCAACTTTGGAACAACACTTTTATGCATCTTTGTTGTTCCAACTTTGGAACTGTACTTTTTTGCTGTTCCAACTTTGGAACCACTTTTCTGTGTTTTTGTTGTTCCAACTTTGGAACAATACTTTTATACATCTTTGTTGTTTCAACTTTGGAACAATACTTTTTTTCTCTTTCGTTGTTCCAACTTTGGAACAACACTTTTCTGCATTTTTTTGTTCCAACTTTGAAACAACACTTTTCTGCATTTTTGCTGTTCCAACTTTGGAACATCACTTTTCTGCATCTTTGTTGTTCCAAATTTGGAACAACACTTTTATGTGTCTTTGTTGTTCCAACTTTGGACAACACTTTTCTGCATTTTTGTTGTTCCATCTTTGGAACAACACTTTTCTGCGTTTTTGCTGTTCCAACTTTGGAACAACACTTTTCTGCATTTTCGCTATTCCAACTTTGGAACAACACTTTTTGGGTCTTTTCTATTCCAACTATGGAACAACACCCTTTTTTGTTTTTTTTGCACCTTTGTTGTTCCAACTTTGGAACAACACTTTTTGCGTGTTTGTTGTTCCAACTTTAGAACAACACTTTTTGCATGTTTGTTGTTTCAACTTTCGAACAACACTTTTTGCGAGTTGCTATTCAAGCATTTAAACAATTGTTGTTCCAACTTTTGAATAGCTATTGTTCCAACTTTGGAACAACACTTTTTGTTGTTTGTTGTTCAAACTTTTGAACAACTGTTGTTCCATCTTCGGGACAACATTTTTGCTTCTTGTGAAGTTTTGTGTTTTCTAAACAACACCCTTTTCCTTGCATTATTTTGCTGTTGAACAACACCTCCTACCTCTTGTGGGATTATTCCTAGCTCATATTAGCCTCATTTTTCTAATTCCCTTTCATTGCATGAAGTACAATACTTTTACGAGGACAAAAATTATGGATTCTATTGAAGCGGGTGAATACCCTTAAAGTTATGATCTTTAACAAGACAACTTCTTGATGATATATATTTATTTTTTTAAACTAAAGGAACACAATTATTTATATATTACTTTAATGTATTGATTTCTATTGTATATGATACTGATTGATCATATTTTCCATGTTGGTTCCACTACTCCTGGTTATAATCCTCTCTGTCTATTATAAATGATATTATGGGTATATTTTTTTCTATTGACATGTTCAACTTCTTCCACCATTTCTACTCTTAAGGAGTACTGAGCCTCCCTCTATTTATCATAAAAATGTGTAATATCAACAAAATTTTGCTTGCAGATGGAGGATAGGGGGTCTCATTAGGAGCCATCCTACCATGTTCATATCGATGTAGCGATGTGACATTCCCACTATGGCCACCACACCAGGTCTATGATCCATTGGATGGCTAAAATATCCTTGGAATAAGAGGTCTCATCACGAGCCAACCTGATCATTTTTGCTACTTCCCAGTGAATGGTAGTGTGGTCATCTGGTTACCATGCTAGCACACTGATCTCTTCTATAGAAACATTAATGGAATTCTCCAACTATAAATTGAGGACCCTGGCTCATATGGGTTTAAAAGTAACTCTGTCGAGGCTATGGATGCTTGCTGGCAGCAGAAGCTTTGCTTATGGTATTGAAGTTCTATTTTCAATATCAATAATTATTATAATACCCTCTTCTTACTTTTCTTTTTATCAGAGATTATTTCCCTAATTTCTTCCTACTTTGAACCTTTATGCATGAGTTAATGTTTTTTAATCAATCATATCATTTTTAACCGAAATATCATTAGTAAAGCATATTTTTCTTTCACATTGTTGTCCTTTTTCCTTACTGAATAACCTATCATCAACCAAATAATCTTATCTCTTATCAATAACCATCATTACACACCTCGCTTTTAGTATACCCATACCTTTTACAGTCCTTTCATTAATATACATACTTTGCCTCATTTACTGTCGTATCTTTCACCCTTGTACTTTTCCATCAGAATAGCATTTCCCTATCCATTTAGTCATAGGCGGCCTCTCATTTTGAAGGAGGGAAGGGACCTCCATTACACTCGTGCATGCATTGTAGATGTTTTATTGGACTTCATAGGTTGATATGATATCCCAAGATCACGCAACATGTGGCAAAATAATAATCCTCGAAATAATAATATTAATTCTCATATAGATATCATTTAACATTGTAAAACTTAGCTATTACAACTACTTGATGTTCTATCTCTCTGTTCCTGTTTTTTGTTGTTTGCTAAAAATAAAAGACTAATGACACTAGGGCGTGATTAAAATTTTAGGGTCCATACATAAGGAAATTATGTAGAAAGGAACAACATATTTCCTCTCCATTCAAGAAAGATCCCTGATTGCATCAAAAATGAGATGGATGATCTCAACTAACAGTGTTAACGAAAGAGAACCATTTAATTATGGGAATTTCAAAGTTGCTGCAAGTCAGTTGATCACATATAACAATCTTATCTTGAGGAAAGGGCCTTATTGGTTGGGATGTCGATTTAGGATTCCCATTACTTGGTATCCTCCTGAAGGGTATCAGTCTAACTATGAGTTTCCTGAAGGATGCGAAAAGGTAGTGTTAATACCCAGGTTGTTCCCTATGACTCCCAAGGGAATATGGCCGGGGTAACCACTAACCAATCTTTGGATCACAGCTTCTAGCCCAGCTGTAATCAGAGAGGGCTCTCTCATTAAGGTTTATCTCTATTCTGTGGAGATATTAGGCTAGTTATGAAATATGGGTTTTAGTTTATGTTTGGTTGGAAGGATGTCTTTCTGTACTTAAAGTGGAGGTCTGCAGATAATGTTAGTCCATTGGGCAATGGAGTCTATGGCTATTGGTTTCTTGAAATCTTGAGTCAGAGCAGCTGGAGTTACAGGGCCATTTAGATACTTCATGAAACAAACTTAAAATTATGATGATGGAGTGTAAACAACCAGTGAAAAGCAATTAAGAATTTTCCACCAAGCTGAAGTGTGTGAAAGAGATATATTCCTCAGGAGCAAACTTGAATTCCTGAAACAATAATCACTGTGAAAGATATAGTGTGAAAGGGTAGCAATTAAGAATTACACCTTCATTACTATAACTGAAGAAAACATTCAAAACAGCTTAGATTGAGTTCAGGGTAATCTGTGATTAAATCCTGGAACTATTCTTTTTCCTTGCTATTAACTATAAGACACAGGAAACATGAAAGAGATATGAAAGGTAACAAAACACATAACAAAGAGTTATAAGAAAAAACTTATTGTGCCATGAAATACGCAGGAATCCTGTAACTTTCAGCTAAACACCACAAAGCATCAAGCAACACAGAGCTTTGGAAATTCCATCATCTTTTGTATTACTTCTCTGAGAGTTACAGTCAAAGAACAATAGAATAGATATGAACAATATCCGACATCCAACGTCCAACCCCTGCTACCTTATGCGAGGGGGAATATATAGAAGTGTTTCATACAAAATATCTCAGGCATTGAGTCATCTGAGAAATAAAATATCTTCATTAACTCGTACAGAAATTGTAGATAAGAAGTTATTATAGCCTTTAATACAACATAAATGCTCTTTACTCCTGTCAGAA